>OZ010738.1:59665471-59947971 GCA_963932295.1 Tipula lateralis
GCTGTCGTACTTCAACAGAATCCTTCTTCGAAGTTATCGAATATTTCTATAAATTCAGCCGCTATATTTGTCGCTCTTAAGGCAAAGACTATTTTTAAGGCAAAGTTTAATGCATTACTTTATGCATTACTTATTATACCTTGGAAATCAAGACCTTCGAATTAGATCAATCGAATTCATATGTTTATGGTTTTCAGTATTCTCTGGATGGATGAGATTCTTTATCGTTATGATATATATTTGACAATAATCGATAATCGCCATTCAACACAAGTACATCATTAAGATGTTCACAACGATGTTGACACATAGATTTCTATCTATAGGTTCCGATCTATAGGCTAGTTGCGTCCTTAAACCTCTCAAGAGTTTTTTTTACTTCCATCTAAATTTATTTAACTACGCCGTTTAAACATTTAATGTTGGTTATTTATATGGATACATGAACTACCACAATTTTCTGGTTGGGTAGCTTTAGACAAGCAGCACTTGCCTATTTAACCTGCTTTACAGAATACCAACACTAAATATAACAAGTGGAGCACCGTATTTTTGCATCTGTGCCAAATTCATCAAAGTCACGAACTTTAGACGGATCTTTTACTCTCGATCGTAAATCTCGTGACTGGGTTTTTAAGCTGGGAATAATCTGATAAATTTCGATTTTTTTAACAAAATTATTTATAGGGCTATATGGTTGTTTGTCTGTTTAACGCTCACTATATTGACACTAATTGTGGCAAGCAATCAAAATATTTTTTGTTAGCTGTATCTTATTCATCTCTTAAATGTTTATCGAATTTTACATGCAAAATCGAATCAAACTACTTGTTTAGTCGTTTTGGATAAATGAACGGGATTCTGGCACAAACCATTTGCTAGACTTGAAAAACTTGCCAAACTGAAATTTGTGATTGAAATCACTACAATTCAAAGACTTAATAATTCACTTTTCTCGTACTTAGTTGTTAAGATTCACTTACAGAAGGTTAAGATTTGGAAACGCCCCACACAAATATTGAGCTTTTATTTAGTAAGCGAGCATCAAATAATGATGGAATGGATATTTACTCATTGTCTTAATGCTTCCAACGTGCATTTAAGTTTATTCCTTATTTTTATGCTCATTCACAATAATATAGAACAACCAACGCACACTTTATAGCTTCGCACTCACAATAGGCAACTAAATAATGGTTTTTCATTTCATTTCTGATTTCATTATTATAGTTACGAGAGTCCCATTCCACTTCACTTTTTCATAAATTTAGCATATTGTCACTCACATACAGATGTAATCCAACAATATAATTAACACAAAACCCATTCTACGAAAATATATTTGTTTGAAACTTTTCTCGAGTTTTTGGAAACCGCACGAATTTAGTTTTGTTCTGTGAATTCCAATGCTGTGATTGAGTTTTTTTATGGCTTGCTTTTCATTTACTTTCCTCTTATAACAAAATATATTTATTCAAATATTTCAACCCTCCTTTGTAGTGCAAAACCATCGCAATGAAATCTTTCGGGGAGGAAGTGGATCGCCTTACGGGGACCGCTACACTCAAGTAACTTTAAGCCAGTTTGACCCTGCGATACATTTCAATATTATGGCAAGGGTAGTCTTAATCCTGAGGAATAGAAAGCCTACTCCCAGACACAAAGATTTTGACCTATCAAGGCCTATCAGTCAATCCTAGGGAAACTTAGATTGTTCTTTTCTCTTAAGACAGGAGGATAGGAGCCCGTTCCTATGAGTTCCGAATTTTAAAGACTCATAGAAGCCCGTTCCTTAGAAATTCAAGTATCTGAGGTTTTGGTGAGATCGGAAGATGATTTGGTAAAAACATATAGAAGACCATTTCTCGAAGTCATCTAGGAAATCATGAGGCATGAACCCTAGATACATGTACTTACTATACTTTTCGATGATCAAACCTAGAATTTAATTTATCGCTGGTTTGTCTAGGTATAAGTTATGCACATTACACCTACCGCAGCCCTTGCGATGGCTGTGACGCTGCTGCTGCTTGATTATTGGATTAGAAAGTGTGCAGCGCTAAAATTCACTCGACTACAATACAGAGGCAATCTATTTAGCCCTTTTAAGGAGTGCCACAACTGTCCACATACACTTGGACGCTATGGAGACGAAGAACGTATTATGACCGAAAATCACATACGGGAGTACGAAAGGTCTATCCTACCTCTCAACTATTCCTCTTAGTAGAAACGCCACTGTACTATTTGCAAAAGAGATGAATTACAGCGATTGTCGTATCAGCATCCTACCTGACAGCCAGACTGTTCTAAAGGTCTCCAATACTGTTTCATCAAAAGTTGTTTTGAAGACGATAATTGGAGCTCAAGGCAGTCTGAATAAAGTAAGACTTTACTGGATACCTATTCATAAATTGGCTCGTTTAGAGCAGCTTTCACTTATGTGAGACCTTATTACGGTTTAGGTATGACGTCACTATCTATTAAGAGAAATATCGACAATCACGTTGGTGATATACACCAGAAGAGATGGGATCAACTGACGACCTTGAGAATACCATATATCTTTGTTTTATATTAGAATAACAATCAACAGTATCGTGCTAAACTATGTACCACAACTATGCGACTATAAGATATAAAGCTTTCTGTAAGCCACATCCTTATAAATCCTTTAACAATTTGCTATTTACGTGCATAACTAAATTAATAACCAAAATATATAAATTTAAACCAAAATCAATAATTCATCGACGAGAGAAGAGGATATACGGAAAATAGAAAATTTATAAACCACAAAAATCGGCAGGAAAAAGTTTCTATTTTTTATTTTATTTAAATTTTCCCAAAACACACACAAACACATACATACATACATATATACACAAACAAAAAAAACTGTTATCAGCAAATTTATTATATTATTGATGATAAGGATAAAAAAATACGAGATAAATTTATAATCAAGCAATTTTCACCATTTTATCTTCATAATTTTTTATCTTACATCAGGCTATGTATGTATGTGCTAATTCGACGCTATGATGGTTGTGGAGTAATCGTTTTCGATCAGCGCGATTTATTTTATTTATTTTTAAATTTGCGTGGTAGGAAAAGTATGTGAAAATTTGGTGTGAAATTTTTGATAGACATTTTTAGTCGTAAACCGAAATAGTTTTTCCGCACAGGTATTTCGCCTGTCTGTCTTAATTAGCAACTTTACATTTTTAATTGGACATGTACATTAACCCTTAAGTGTTTTGTAAATTTGTCATATTATAGGACTTTCATTTTGGACAAATAACTCTATGTACGAGTCCATCACTCAAACTCAAGGAACAATGTCACACATTCAAATCACAAAAACTCTTGGTTTCGAAATTTAACACGTTTACTTTTATACCCATATGTGACTAGGTAGGTATTCGGTAAAGTCTGAGGTTATTATAAAGTCTAACAGCTTAGCTGTTTGAGAAAATGCAGGTGTTAAATTCTTAATCTGCACCTCACATTCCGTTATGTCCTTTAAACGTATGTATAGTTGTTTCTTGTTTCTTTTTACTGCATGTGCTGCCAGTGTTTTACTATCCACCTCTATATTCTGCAAGTCTCTATACTGCGAACAAGTGGATGTAAATGTTGAATTCCGTCTGACCCAAATCCGCCATTTCGAGTACTTCAGTGGACGTGGTTCACCTTCCATAATTCCAAAAAAAAACAAGTGTTTATAAACGGTTCGGGATTTCCCTCTAATCCCCCTCATAGTTCCAGGTCGTCAAATATATGCGGAAAACGAAACTGAGTTAAGCCGTATAGTCTCAGTACACGATTCTGGATTTGAAGCGCCATGACATATTGTTTATATTTCCACTAAATCCAATTTCTTTTGTTAAGTAATCTTCAGATCTTACAAGGTCCCCAAAGAATTGACAGCTGAAGAGACTTCTAAAGATCCCTTATTTTAAGTAAACTAACCAACTCAACTTTACTTAGGTTAAATAATAGATCCTGATCAGGACATTAGATTACCACTATATTTATTGCCATTTCCATGTGATCACATAAAACATCCGTATAGTGACCAACAACTATTCTATGGTGCCTTCTAATTTAGGACATCTTCCAGAGGATCAACGTAGTTGAATAACTGCTGTTGCTAATAATTCTCCTTGACCTTAGCATGGCACTTAACCATATAACAAATGAAATCTCAATGCCATATTTTTCAACAATTTTGTTTCCTTTATCTCCATTATAAGGAGCATAGGGTGTCTAGACTGGACAATCGAACTCTATTTGGGGCTATTCTATTCTAATGACATCATGGTTATGTTATTGGGTGTCTTTCTCAGCGTGTGTCCTATCCATCTCCATTCCTGATTCCCTTCTCAATGTCCACTTGGTTTCTTTGTCACAGTTATTCTTCATTGGTGATCTAATTCGGCCAGAATCAATAGCCTAAGGCATTTATTCACCAATACTTGGGGTCTTCTTGTGATTTTCTGCGTATTTTTTCACGTTTCACAGTCATATAGCAATACTGATTTTGCACACGCATTGAATATTCGTATCTGGGTGTTTCTTGACAGGACGGATACATTCCAGATCTTATGGAGTATGTTAAAAGTGTTTATCGCTTTGTTAATGCGTTGATTAATGTCTTCTTTTGTGCCGCCTGTTCTTGATACGGTGCATCCAAGGTACACAATTATACTAGTGTACAATTATAACGGTGCATCCAAGGTTTTTGACATCTTCTATTGTGTCTTGGTTGATACGAGGTGGTGTACTTATGCTTGTGTTCAGTCTCAGGGCCTATGTCTTTCTTATGATTATCTAGAGCCCGACATTTTGTTCTATTTCTGATAACTTTAGGCATAATTTATCTGTGTACTCCAGATCATTGAGTTTTCTAATTGGATCCCACTGAATTCCCTTTGGTGATATGATTTCCAGCTTGCGCATGACATTATCCAGTACTCTTAGGAGCAGTAGTGGAGATAGTACACATCCTTTTCTAACTGCTCGTATATTTTAGTATGTTCCACTCTGCTTTCCTTTGAGTTGAACTTTATTTCCAGCATCCCGGTTCATTTCTCGGATGATATTCGGTTATGCCTATTTAACAGAGATCGTTCAACAATGGATATGTTTAACCCTCTCTAACATCCTGGAGAGCTTACTCTTATATTCAGAAGAGGCATATCAAATTAATTTCCAACTGCACCATTCACCTTAACTCGTAACCTACGATTTTTGATCAAATATTTTGTTAATTGACGATGCATCATCGTAAACGCAATTACAGGAGAATATGAAACAAATTATGGGTTGAATGTTCAGTGCTTTAATCAAATTTTGGTTCATTGATACTCCGGATTTAATAAACTTTTCAAGAAATACGTATCGCTAGCCCTACTTACTACAACTCTACTTACTATGTGTTCAAATATTCTAGATAATGGAACTGATCAGTTTGATCGATTATATTTATCGTGAATTATTTACCTGAGTGCTATTAGCGATTAACTGAACGCCCACTTTATTAAATTACCCTCAATAATTGAATTATATTGTCAGGTCAGCAACAGTGAGGATGTTAATTGATACAGGATTTATAATTCTAGGATTATTCAACAGCGCTTCAAAATGGCATGTCAAATATTCAAGGACTGTTGCTATTCAAAGACTGACATTTAAAATTAGCTATTACCTTAAATGTTTTTAGACGAGGTTTAAAAATTCTTGTGTTCTCTTCCAATATTATTTCAATCAACACCTTCTTCTTGTATTAAAGCTATCCCACACGTTTTTCTTTTTGAGATAACATAAGGTGACTGCTGAGCTGACGGATTCCGAATATTCAACGGAAATAATTGGTTTTGTAGCTTGAATCAAAAACCACAGATTATTAAATTTCTGAACCTATAATATGTGTAATCGATTAGGGTAGATTGTTGAGTCATCCCCATGTGTACTGTGAGGGATCGATAATTTTCACAGGGCGAATCTATAACAAATGACTTTATTGTTGGGTTATCACATCATATATACAAACGGCAATTTGAGGTACATTTACAGAACGTCTAATGAATGCCCAGGGTTTTCATTTTGTGATGCTTTGTCACATTTAGCGATTACAAGTACACCGCAGTTCACTTGAATAGGAACGACGGTTTTTTTGGAATATTTCGAAATCGATCCAACTTTTTCAATATTTTTTTTACAGAATTATAAGTTTTGATTAAAGGATAGTACTCAGATCAAAGTGAAATGAAATTTTACCGCGGTCTCCAAAAATTTATTTATTTTCACGTGAAATAGAAATAAATTTTTTTGGAAAATTCAAATGTTCAAATTTCACGTAAAAAAATGGTTCGAATCATGTGACACAAATTTGTAGAGTTTATGCGCGCCATCGTTGGTGCATTGATATAACTAAGGGTTTTGTGCTAATGAACTGAGTACTGCTTAGTGAATACAGAAATGGAATTTTTCATTTCTGAGTTCACTTTGGTAAAATCATATGGAAATTTCACGCGAAATCGATCTGAGTGCCTTAAGCAGTAAACATTAAAGGAAAAACAAATTGATTTTTTCATGATTAATTTTGCTTTCTTGTTTTTTTCTAAAATAATGGTAAATTTGAATGTTCACTTGAATAAGAACGATTAACTAATCTTAATAAAAAGTTATTTTATTGACTAAAAATTTGATTGAATTCGATTTATTTTTAAAAATTAATTGAGTTTACATGGTTTTAATAATGTGTACTACTTCCCTTATTTCGGTTGGAAATGACAAATCTCCCGGACCATAAAATAATATAGCCACCCACACCATTACGCCTCCTTCCCGGCTGTGGTGTTTTGCTAAAAACTTTTCCTCTTTTCGAAGGTCGTGAAAATAATAATTAAACCCATCGGGGCCATCGAGGTTAAATTTCTTCTCATCAGAAGAAACAACACGTTTCCATTTTTGAGCCCATGTCATATGCTGCCTCGAGAGATCTAACCTTTTCTGTTTCCTCTTCTGATTTACAGGTGGTTTCTCTTGGAGCTTTCTTCGAATAAGGTGATCTGCTTTTTTAATCACTCTCCATAGTGTTATTCGGCTGGCCTCCACACCAACTCTAGCTTTAATTTTTGCACAAGATACTGCGAAATTGGATGCTGCCCTTAGTATGGCCCGCTTTTCAGCTGCAGATGTGGCCTCAACAGTTTGGCCTTTATTGTTTGCGCCATATTCTCTTGAATTTTTTGTAAAATTGAAGATAACAGTCTTACTTCTCCTATTTTATCTTCAATTGCTAGTAGTAAAGAATAATTTTTGCTGCGTAGTACTGGAATTTGGGCTATTTTTTTGTTAAATTGGTAACCTTTTTTAAAAAAATTAATTTAATTTAAGTTTAAGTTGCTAACACTTCAAATTTATTGATAATATGGTCATTTCTATTCAAGTGAAACAAACAAAAATCTCACTTTTTAAGAAAAAACCAAATAAAATAAAATTCTTCTGGCCTACTAATTTATTTTTATTTCAAAATTATGTTATTTTAAAGAAGTGCTAGTCCTGTAAATTTCAATCTTAGAAAAGTTGGGCAGTTTTAAAATACTTCAAAAAACGGTCGTTCCTATTCGAGTGAGTGTGTATATACTAAAAGGAAATTGTTGTTTTCTTAATGCTGGTGAATTATGGATGAAAATTTCACGTCGTATTCACGTCAATTGACAATAAAATTGTTTAACACTACAAAATGGTATAACTAATTTTGAGGTTATGTAGAAACGCCAATTTATCACTTTAAAATAATTATTGCACAGGCTTGTATTTTTGATTTGTTTATTTACTTCCTACTTTCCGCCATTACATAGTCAAATCGTGGCTACAGGTTCAATTTACGTAGAACCTTCTGCATATTTCATAGCTTCATGCCAGTTTTTAAAGTTAACATATGGAAGATGGGCCGGCCGATGCATTTTGCTTGCCGTACGTAATCAAATCGTTTTTACATCCTGCTCGTATTGGGGTTTGCGCTCTATGCCTCTCAATCCAACTGCCACAGCTTTGAACACTATACCTTATTTAAACGGTATTTCTTAAAATTAATGACACAATTTGAAGGTAACTGAATTTCTCACGATTCGTATGGTCGTTAACCATCACGTTGCGTTTTTGGTTTCAATCTACACGTTATGCTGGTGTTGCCTTTTCTTTATAGTATGTATTCTACGTTTGTTATCTCTTATGCTAAGTCCTATGGAACTATAACTCCGCCCGAGAGTGGAGAAAGAGCATCTGATTTTCCTAGTAGATCTTGATATAATGATATTTATATCAAGACCTACTATGAAAATCAAGGTGGTCATTTTGTGGTGCTTTATCACATTTAGTGATAAAAACTATGATATAATGAAATTGTCGTAGCTTACTGCAGGTTAAACATGAATGGACAATTTCAAGTCGTATATTGAAACGAGTAAAAAAGACGGCAATATATTCCATCTCGCTTTTACTTGTCAACATTTTATAATGTTAGTCATATATCATGTTAAAATGGTTCCCAATATCATTAATTAAGTAGATTTCAAACACTTTCCTTATTAAAAAAAATTCTCACTACCTATTCAACCACTGCATATAAAAAATGATATAATTAGTTTCGGGGTTATGCGAAACGTCAATTTATCACTCTGAAATATTCATTTCTCCTTAAAATTCATTATTTCCCCTTTATAATTTATTGCACAGGGTTGTGTTTGTAGACTTATTTTATTTTTTCTATATCACGAAAAAAGTCTCCAACCGTGATATAAAAGTATGACAAAGCACCACAAAATGACAGCGTGGATGGTCATTTTGTGGTGCTTTATTATACTTTTATATCGCGGTTGGAGACTTATTTCGTGGTATAAAAAAAATAAGTCTACAAACACAACCCTGTGCAATGTATTTAAAAGAAGAAATAATGAATTGTAAGGAGAAATGAATATTTTAGAGTGATAAATTGTTGTTTCCACATAACCCCAGAAGTAATTGTATCAGTTTTTATTTGAAGTGGCTGAATAGGTAGTCATAATACAACTTAATTAATGATATTGGAAACAATTTTAACATGAAATATGACAAACAGTATAAAATGTTAAGGTGAGATGGAAGATATTGTTGTCTTTTTTACCCAATCTCAACTATATACCAATATACGACGTGAAGTTGTTCATTCATGATTCACCGACAGTAAGCTACGACAATTTCGTTTAATCATACTTTTTATCACTTAATGTGATAAAGCACCTCTAAATTACCACCCAGGTCTTGATATATAGGTACTATAGTTATTCTTCTGTACAGATCTGAAATTTGAAAAAGGGCCATTTCGGTTCTTTATCTGTATTATTGTTTTCGAACTGTGGATACACATGTATAAAGGATTAATATGACAGTGCAAATAATGAAGAATGATATTCCTCCGGCAATCGTCCATATCAAAGCCTGATGGTTGGAATGTTTCTTGGTTGATTGTTGCAATGTATGGGAATGAATGGTGCGCAAGTTGATGATTGTGGAATGCTCCTTGAATATCTTCATTCTCGCTTTAAACTCATATAATTGTAACTTTTTAAAGTGGACCGTTTTCTGCATTTTTTATCCTCTCAAATTAATTGTACTGTAAAATATCATTTAGCTTTGCTTCCAAAAAAGGTTTAATGCAATCATCTTTCATTTCTTTCATTTCTGCATTTTTTTTAACGAAATGGTTACGATTGATGGTTGTAAACAATCTGTATTTGGAATTGACTTGATATTTTGGATAGTTCTAGATAATGCTGTCATTGACTTCCACTCGAGCAATCGTCATTATTATTGAATTGTATTCTCTTAGTTTTGATACTTCGAGGATATATTTACTATATATCCATCTTCGTTTATTACAATTTTTGGTGTAATGAATTTTACGGCTTTAACCGTGAACGTGAACTAGTAAATATATTTTTGACAGAGGTAATTTCCTTCAAAGATATTATTTTGTTGCTAGGTAGCATGACTTTGGTCCTGACAATTGCATCTCCAAGTATTGAATGTTTATTATTATTGTGAGCGATTCAAGTTCAGTCAGTACAATTCAGTTGGCGGTCAAATGTTTATGGAGTCTGTTAATAACTGGATTCCCTTATCGAGTTGATCATTTATTTGAAACCGATGATTGTTTTCATTTATAAATTTGTTTATCTTGGTATTGATCATACGTAGATCCTCATCGTCTGGAATTTCCTCAGTTTCAATTTTAATGTAAAACCCGTTTTTTACATTTGTATCGTTAATTAGGGAAAAAACAGGGCAAATAACATAAAACGTAAATTACATGTAAAAATCGATGACAACAGGATTCGCAGTGCCATCTGTTTTAAAATGTCAAAAATCTACCGAGGTTCGATTTGGTCAATAACAAAGAAAAATTCGTATTTGCAAAGTCAATTAGTTTCCAGGTTACTACGTTATAACTTGGGATGGGATTTTTTACTTTCACCCGAGCCAGTTAAGGTGATTTTTAACGGAATCATTTTAATAATTCTGATCTAAACCAATTATTGTGACATATAGTCGAAAAATTTTTACATAGTTAATTATTTCACAAATTCTATACGTTAAATAGTAATAAGTTTGTATAATAGATGGCGCTTTAGTTATAATTAGATTTGTTAAGAGATCTGATTTGTTAAAATCGTTTTTTACATTTTTTTTAAATATAGAGTGTAAAAATTAAGCATCTGTAAACCGTGTAAATTACATCGTGTAGTTTACACGACCAACTGTGATCTACCCAGAGCACAGAAAATAATAACAAATACAGAAGGAAACCTACAAATAAACAATCGTCGTTTTTTTCCGGGGTTATGTCGTTAGTTTGGGGTTATCTCAGAAAATACGAGAGTATAGCAAACAAATGAGAATTTAATACATTCAAACTCATGCCGTATGTATTTTAGAATATGCATAAAAACTATCGAAAATGAAAACAACATTCATTTCAAAGCAAAATAAATACATACTACAAGCAAATTAAAACTTCTAAACAGAGAATTAGGCTATACATGTGTTTTATTCTCTTCCAATTGTTGTTTTTGTAAAGAGATAATTTCAAAAATCAGAAATTTTGTTGTGCCAGCGTAGGTTTACTTCTGTATGATACTTGTTTCTGTGCCCAGACTTTTTTCTGTGCCCTTTCTTCTTTTGGGGCTCAAGACACTTCCAACTCTTTTGTGGTTCGTTTATTTATTTTCTACTTTACGCTCGTTCGATTTACTTAAAACCACTTGCATATTGCATAGCTCCATGCCAGCCTATAATGTTAATATATGGAAGATGGGATTCAGCTTATCGATCGTAATCAGACGATGAAAAATCTTGTTTGCATTCTGCCCATATTCAGATTCGAACTCGATACCTTCCGCTCCAACTGGTCAGTCTCCTTGGAATGAGAATCTATAGTATATAGTTTAAAATTGTTAGATGACAATGGCTATGTTTTGGTGGCGTTCTTTATCTATAACAATATATAATTCAATTCGATATGCATTACAAATGTCCTTAGGGTTTGGCTCGCGTTCTCGACACTAGACAGCACTGTTTCTGTGACTAGACAATAGTAACCATAATTAAAATACAATTATGTAAATTAGATAGTTTTCAGTGATGACTGATAACAATATTATGATGTGCTGTGCATGCAAACATAATTTGTAACTGCTCGTGTCGCTTAACAAATAAAAAAAAAAAAATAAGCCACACAAAATTAAATATTTATTTGACGTGACAAAAATATAAAAATAAAATTATTTCAATTTAAATGGTTTTTATTTATAAATTTATTTTTGTATATATAAAACATATCTACATAGTGTGTTGTATATTATTGCTGGCTGTATTGTATATAACAACATATATTCGTTATAAATTGGTTTTAGTTTTTATAACATAATTCTAATGTAAATTTAGTGGATTTTTTTTACTCGTTCAATTCTGGGAAAACTCAACGTAGAGTAGCATAAATCATTTTCACTTAGAGTAGGGGTACGATGTGAGTGTTTTTCTATAACTTAACTTTTGGATCTATTTATAACTTAAAGTACAAAGTAAGATATACAGAAGAGAGTAAAACCACGTCGTTTTATTTATTTAGTCGACAGTTGCATGTTACGTGTGGTGTAAAGTAATTTAAACTCAAGTTTTATGAAACTAAGTAAGAGATACCAGGTAGATCTCAATCTAAACCCATCATAAACTCAACAATCTGACTCCATCGGTTTCGATAACGAGTTAGCTTTTCATATACTGTTGCAAACAATTAAGAGATGCTAAATCGCTCTCTATGCCGTGGAGCCATCGGCGCCAACAGTGACCTCTTCGCATATAGAAACGCCGCTCCTTATTCAAAAAACGCTGTATCATTGGTTGTAACGTGCCTCAATGATCTGGTAGTTTCGGTGACGAAAATCAAGAATCTACTATACCAATTGGGCGCCAATCTAGCGGCACGTAATTTCCCGGACTATAACTCGTGAAGCAGGTAAACTCGAGCGGGGTTACGCACACGATCTCATGGTTAACACCACCACGAAACTCAAATCCAATACTGAGAAGGACCAAGATAGTGAGAGATGATGTTGGGAAGGGAACGACTCACCGTTGGTATGCTGGACCACCTCGATGTTACTCTGTTGCACCGGTTGTTCCCATGTGCTTAAACTACTCCCATGTGCTCCATACACATAACAGCACTCGCTGTTTATCTATCACAAACACAAGTCGGTATGCTATTGCCTTTTATACTTTTCTCGCAAATAAGAAGCCAAAGTATATTCCAAAAAACCACCTCAGGCCAAGAATCATATGCCGGGCTATGGTCACAATATTCACACCATACACCGTTTTTCCGCCATACAAAATTTTTATCTTTTCGGTTGATGTTTTTTCTTTTTTCTTGAGGTGACTTTGTCCAGCTCCTCACTTAAACTCTCCCGCATCGCCTCGTGTATTTTTTTTCCTCGTTCGATCCAAAGAACCTCTATATTTTCTAAAAAAAAAATACTCTCCCGTAGTGGTAGATTACATGTTTGATGACCCTCGCGCGACGATTTCGTGTTCAGCATGGAAACAAACAAAAATTATTATTATCACATATTATTCATTTGTGCAGATCTATGGTTTATACTAACCAGTGAGTCTTGGAGAGTCACTTGTTTTATGGGACTTATCTTGGATGGGTTTTAAACCGAGATAAGAGACGGGAATCTCATATATTCGAAATGTGTTTTCGCTAATGGCGATCTCTCTGATGTAGCCCAATTGTCCAACCCACCATATCAAACGTCACATGGTCCGGATCAGCACGAAACGTGACCGAGCCAGCGTAAATTTGCGAAACGAACTCGGTATGTAAGATCAACGTCGCGTTTTGGGACATATATCACACGCATGATTCTTCTCTCAAATGTTAGAAGCCATCTTTTGTACTCATCCGTCAAGGTGCAAATCTCACATCCAGACATGACAACGAATCTAATCAACACTCTGTACTCTTTCAGCTTATCCGTATTTGAAAGATAATTTGATTTCAGAAGTGGCAAGACGAACCTTCATATCCTCCCCCTCACTATTACTGGGCATAGTGAGAGATCCACGAAATTTGAATCTAATCACTCCTTTAAGTGGTGTGGTTACCACTATTGTAATCAATTGCCTCTCGGTCTTGAAAACCTGAGATCAGATATTTGGTTTTGTAATTGCATTATAATTGTTACAATTCACTACAAAAATGGTGAAAATTTTCACATTTCGCAAAACTAAATCACTTTTTGGCCATCGTAAAGCACCTTCTCGGCCGACAATAGTGAAACTGGTGGAAAAATTTGGGTTGTTCTATACAATGTTAGTGGTGTTGATTCTTCACAATCGTGTGCGTTGCTCAAGAACAACTGCAAATATTGCTGCCGTAGTCCGAAGTGTTAAAAAAACCTAGGTTTGTTGACTCCTCCGTGTTATGTATAAAGACTTAGGTCTTAAGGCTTTTAAAGTTCAATTAACACAAGACCTTTAGCTGGTCGATCATCATAAACGTCGTATCTTCGCTAATTGGGTCCTAAAAATTATCTTGAGTGATAAGGCCCATGTTCACCTCGGAGACTACCTTAATAAGCAGAATTTTCGCATTTGGGAATATATCCAAGAATGATTGAAAAGACCCTCTATATTGTCAACATGTCACTGTTTGGTGCAGTTTTTGGGCTGATGGTGTGATTGAACCTTACTTTTTCGATAATGAGGCTGCTGCAACTGTTACGACGATTGGATTGCGCTACCGAGCTATGATTAATGATTTTTTATGGCCGAAGTTAGAAGATATTGCGCTACGTACCAAACAAGCAACGAAATAATCGAAATTTTGCCTGAAAAGCTTCCTGACCTTGTTATTTCTCGAAAATCTTGTAAAGGTGTTAATTTAGACTTTACAGCCACAATCGAACATTTGTTGTGGTCATGGAAAATTTTATAAAAATGAAACTTTTATTTGAAACCTCTTTATTTCACTAATTGGGCATCAGATCACTAGGCCGATTTATATAGCTACCCTTATTTTGCATTTTCCGGTGTCTTATCGCTTTTTCTAAAAGCCTGAACGTTTCAATACAAAATCGATACGAAGATGGGAGTTAGATCTACTTTAATTCTCGGCATGAGTGGAGCAGGATTCTGCTATCATTATGTGGACTAATAACTGAGAATCATTATGATTTCAATTTTATTTTCAGTAAAATTAATTTGCATTCTGAAAAGTGTTACCATATGCAATTAAAGAATAACCACGTTCATTAGCTTAGAGCCGATCGTTACAAAAATTTATTCAATATTTGGGTGAAATACATGATTTTGATCTAAACCTGAACTGCTTTAGATCAAAATCATGTATGGGATTTTCAAACCCGATGTTAAAACAGTACAGACGGCATTACTCTAATGTGTTTGAACAGATACTACTGATTGACCCAAAACTTGAGTTCTAATCTCGTAAACATTATTCATCATAATGGTTACCATTGGTATCAAAAATTATTACTAAACTTTGTAGATTTATTTAAAGCTTTCGTAATTCTCTTACGAAACTACATATGCATGTAGTTATACATAGACCCGATTGGCGTACATCAGCCGAATTTTTCTTGAAGCGATGTCCGCTATACACTATAACATAGAAAATAAAGGTAAAGCTTACGCAAATTCGACGAAATTTTGGGATTCGTTCTATGTTTATCATACTAGTTTAATTTTCAAAATGATTTCTACATTGATTGATAATTTTTAAGTGATTATTCAAGAAAATCATAAAATTATTAAGGCTTCCAACAGTATATAAGCTTTTATACATACTTATCAAATCCTGACTCTAAGTTGGAGATTAACACAGTTCACTTTATTTTTTTGTGTCTAGTGTCTTTTTCGGGGTTGAACCGCTCCAACTCTTTACAGTTTAAACTTCATACCTGCTCAAAATACGTATATATGCAATATCTTGTGGCTAAGGTTATACTCATCGCAGAATTTGTATCTCTTAGCGCCTCAGCTACCTAACAGGTTCATATTTTCACAGACATAAATTAGAATTTAACCGTCAAATCACGATCATCCAATTTGTTTAACTGTGGTTGGGCATATCTCTTGTTATTTAAGATTTGGAATAAGTTTTAAGAATTTGTATCCTTTTATGTAAATTTCTTAATTGAAACATTTTGAATCCTTTTGAGTTATTTACTTAAAGTTTATAGATTTGAATGAAGATAACCCTTTTAAATTATTTCGAGATGAGATTATTTCACTTGTTCGCACTCCGCAATTTTTAGTATACACATCGGAATTTAATCTGGTCCCATTGGTATAATTCAGCAAGGAAAGTAAAGTATAAACCTCCATCTACATCATAACCCACAAAATTATAAAAATCTCAAATGCTGTTATAATTCTCGATTTTTCGTACCCATTATAAACGCATTGAAATCTTGTAGATGGAATCTGTTATAAGTACAAACTTATAAGACTGTCCATCGGTGGATCAATGGACCAAGGAATGGATTCTGCATATAAACACCAAACGGTTAAGCTTTGCCGATCATTGTTCGACTGTTCAATTCAAGGCCATCAACAGGGCAGTGCCCACCTTTACCATTTACTAGACTTCTATCAAGATCAAACAAATGATAGTTTAAGTATCGTTTATCATAGATTCACAAGATTCGTTCTAAATTTACGCGCATATTGTGTGTAACCTGTTCAAAAATCATGTTAAAACGTTCTAAAGTAAAATACTCGTAATACATACATATATATCTAATACACACACATACCAGTACATATAGTAAAATGATTCAGTTCATCTCTATTGCTTTCAAATATACATACATATGCATTTTCTCTTCTATTTGCATTTGATATTGTGATTTTGTCTACAAACTCTCATTGGGCAAATCACAAAGTGCTACATATTTGAGTTTTAATATGAATTATTTCTCTCTCAGCTTAACGATTTTATTAAACCAAATAGCATGGTAATATCGTCTCTCATTTTGGTTTTAAACAAGAATAGTGGGCAAATGACGAAAATCACTTGCTGGTATAATTTTGTCTCTCTCCTTTTTAACATAGGAACTAATTTTCGGGTGAGATAAAATGGAAAAAATGTTTTTTGATTTGGTTTTTGTTGTTGACATTTGCTGTTTTTAAAATGTATAATACTAGATTCCCTCAACTTAGGTGATTTTATATATAGATTTTAAATAAGGTTTCGGTTAGTAGTTAAAATTTGTGGCAGTTGCGAACTGACCTTATGTGGCCATAATGAAAAAACTGATTCAGATCGACCGGGAGTGTTCAGAACCATATTCGAATCATTTTGCAAAAGTTAGGTTACTTCAAAAGAATATTATGAACTACTCTAATTTTTAACGGAACTTTCAACCACATTCAAAATGATGTTCCCAAATGTATCAATGCCGTATATAATGACTTCGTATATTCAAAAATTCAAGATCTTCTATACATTTCAATTCAAGCAGTTTGAAACTACTGATGTCTCAAACAAAAGTTAATTTGTGTTCATATTTTGATTATTTTCTAAAGATCTCAACAGGAGAAGTTGTCAACAGATTTTTTTCTTTTGTAGAAATCCAAGATCGTTCAGGTGTAAAAATAGAATATTACCAGTGACAAAAATACTGCTCAAACTTACTACGGTGTTACAGTTATATGAGTGGAAATAAAAGTGGAGTGCAAATCATATTAAAACAGGATTTTCGTCACGTATATTTTGTCTACTGTTATGCTTCAAATTTAGTCCCTTAGGCCGAGTGCGCCAAACAAATATCAGAACTGCGTATATTTTGCCAATTTTTATGAAATACCATCATTTTTTTCTGTATCTTAAAAATAAGTCAGTTATTGCAAATCTGTGACAAAAAGCTACCACGACCAAATTACACGAAATGGAATTTCCAGTCGTTCAATTAACGTAGTGTATGAAAAAGTGGAAGAGATAAAAAAATGCATGGCAGCCATTCAGAATGGCACAACTTCAGATATAAGAGCGATTCGCGAAGCGAGTGGTTTTATTTTATTATTAAACGATGTGAAGTTTATTACGTTTTAAAGATTTGTTCTCGTGTTGTGCCTCAATTTGACATTTTATATAACATCCTGCAAAAACGAATGAGTGATACGATTTGTGTACGTATAACTCGTTCAGGGTTCATGCCATTAAACAATCTAATGATTTTATTAACAAAGATCGAGATGAAGTTTATTTTACTCTTTATAGTATATTGTATGTGAATGTAGATAATAGATCGCACGCAACAAAATAAATACAATTAAAACGAATTTTAAAAGAAGCGAATGACGTAATACGAGAGCTTATTAACGATAGCTTTAGCAACGCAGAATATTTAGTAATCAGTACTTTTAGATTGCACAAAGATTAAGCTTTATGCTTTAAACTCTTCTTACCAGCTGCTAAATAGCCAAACTATATCCATTTTTAAATAAAGAACGCTTGAAAACTAAACTACAGGCGACTTTCGATAAGAATAATAACCATATACCGATGTCGACCACAGAATCATAACGATGTTTTTTAAACATTGAAACGTGTAAAATCTTATTTAAGAGGCACAATGATGGACGAATGATTGAACAAATAAGCAGTATATTCAATTAAAAGAAATCTGATCAATGAAATAGCCAATTTTAATGGCAGAGTTCTGTATAGATACCACTTCTAATTTTAATTTAATTTTTCAAGAAATTTTCTATAATTTTGTCCACCCACGTTTGAAACCCACGGACCGCTACTGTCGATGCAACAATGGAAGATGTTGATACTGTATCAGCCTTTTATAATCAACACCACAACAGCTGTATGGCGCACAGACGAAATATTTTGATCTATATATACTTATTTAAAGCTCATCTTCTTTCTGTCTATCTGTCCAAGGCTCTCTCAATTCTTTCGGGATTCGCTTATTTACGTCCTGCTGGTCCGATTTATGTAGAATCAATAATCATCCGCACATTGCATAGCTTCATACCAGCCATTTACTGACGTGGAAGAAGAGCCCATGAATTCTGCAAATCAACAAGAAATTTTTGTGTTCATTCACACCACCGATCGTAATCAGTTGGTGAAAAAATACATCCTGCCTCTATTGGGATTCGCACCCGACACCTCCCGCTCCAACCATTTTCTCTTTTGGTTGGTCCCATCTTTTTTCTTATGAACTGAAATTATTGACCCAAATTTTATAATATCAGTGAATCAGTGAATCTAAGCTTAAATTAAACATAAACTTTATCAAATAGTGTCAGTAATTATTGACAATTCCAACAAACCATCTTGACTCTTCATCGCATATATCATTTTCACAGAGCTTATATAGGTAGTAGGAATTCTTGCGATGTTCAGAACTATTATAGCTGTACATTTTTGAACACAAATTGATTTTTCTAGATAGAAGTTCTAATCAAATCCATATTGACCTATTATTACCTATGATCTTTTGTCATTTCAAAACATTTCAAGACATTCCATCGGTGTAGAACTTCTGTGGTATATCGTCGAAAATGTATAGGCAAGTAGTTTTCGGTACCGCTTCGATATGCCAATTTTTACCATCAAGAGAGTTTCCATAGATTGAATGAAATGGTAGTTAGACCATGCAATTTCCAGCTATACGGTGGATGCATCAAAACTTATCAACTGAAATATGTGTGGCCGCACATTTGAGATGGTTTCAAATCCAAGTATAAGACCATCAGATTTTGTAATGATTCGTATCAAAATAATTCGATTTCGTTGGGTTTTAGCAGCATTTCACTGATATCAGTTCGGTTGATCAAATTGCATTACGTTCATTCATGTGGCACTCAAACATCGAGCTTCTTTTTGTAGCTTATCTTTTCCAATGATTTTCGGCATGGAATCTAGCAAACCGCTCCTAAGTACTTCGATCACTCACAGCATTCTAACAAACCTCAAAAAACAATGGAAGCTGAAATGACAATTTTTAAGCACATATACATTTGAGACCATCTGGTAAGTGTTCCCCGATATATGAAGGAATCAAACCATCTAGTGGCAAAAACCACGGAGACTTTTTATATGGCCCAATAATATTCATTAGGCGATGCCGAAAAAATAAGATTAAACTTTTCTTAAAACCGCAAACCTCATTGCACATACAAGTTGTAGACATGAAACCAACAAAAACACTATGCTAGTAAATAATTTAGTAATGTACACTTAATCGGTAATTCTAAAGTTTATAGATTGCCACAAGACCATGGTAAGGCCATTATATCTACACAACTAAAATAAGGAAATAAAAATAGTTTAATGAGTTAAAGTTTATAAGGTTTGAGTATAGTGTCTAAAATTATAAAATTAAATAAAAACTTTCAAAATTAAACTTTCAATTTAAGTTTCTTATTTAAAAAATAAAAATAAAAGTTTTTTTAAAGTCAATAAAGTTCTGGTAAGAAAGTTATCTTTCCAAAACCAAAATATTTTTTCATTTAAGTTTTGGTTCAGATCTACGTATATATTCTAGCACTAGAGTATCTATAAATAGTTTTGAATGGATTAAAGCTCTATAATATAAAATTATTTAAGGATTCGAAAGAATTATTAAAATCACCTGATGTGTCTTTCACACCGGCGGAAATAACCCACTTTATATTCAAAACACCTAAACCTTAAAATAAACGTAAACAAAAAGTCTTAACAATTCATTTATATATTAGAGCAGCTCCTTTATACATCATCTCATTATTATTCATCCTTATTATAAATTATAATTACTATTTTGTATTTATATACTACATATATATAAATTAAAATAATAATAATAATATATTCGTTATTAAATTCCTCTTTAATTATTGTAACACAATGCTCTATAGCATATATGTTAATTTATTCATTTTTTTAATTAATTAATTTAATTATAAAATTAAATATTTATTTATGTTGAATTAAAGATTTTTTTTTTGTTTTTCTTGTTAAATTATTGAGATTAGAATTTAAATAATAACAATGGAAAATATTTAAATATGTATTATTATGATTTTATTTGTTTAAGACATTTATTTTTATTTGTAAGATTTAGACAGATTTATTCGAACAATAAAAATCGTGTTATTGGTGTGTTGTTTGGCTTGAAACGTTTTTAATGTGATTATACGATGCTTCTTTAAGCATAATACATTCTATCAAGATTCAAATATGTTATTTTATATTTAAAATCTTAAGTCAAGAAGAAAACTGAATACGCGTGTAATTCTTGAAGCATACGTTTGGGCGTCGTTCGAAAAAAACCTTGCTTTAATATACTTGAGAGATAAGCATTATTATGTTATGCGAGACAAATGATGATTTGAAACGGACTGATGGCAGGATTCAAATACAACTAAACCTAGAACAAAGATTAAGGCTTAGACTATTTCAATTTTGATCGCATTTCTACCCAGAATATTACAAAGGGTTTTACAAGAAATTAGTTCTTTTGAGAAAATTGGCACTAGTCTTCTCTAACGTTGTTGGTTTTGTCACATAAACGTAGGACGTAATTGCATAAAAAAGAATTCAATGGTGTTAAAACATCCTCTTATATATTCAATTATTTGAGCAACTACATTATCATGTGGTGACATCTTGATCTTTGCAATCACTCCGATCTCCTCTCTCGCTCTAGCTCTAACCGCAATCCATTGATTGCTATCTTCCAGAGGAAAAAAGACAGGACACCTCTCTGCCGGGTTCCCTAAGGCACCCGCCTCCTGATGGTTGATTCTCCCAGTTCCGAATTAACCGCTATTTACCCAAGCATGTGATTGATTAAATTACCTCCCTCTTTACATGGATGAATATCTACATGCGCTCAAAATTAAAGCCTATATGACTGGGCCCAGTCACATAAACTGTAATTTTGATCGCATATAGATATCCATCAGCCTTTCCAAAGTTTTCAATAGAAAGGATCATAGAGTTATTGGTCTTAGTGTTTTTGGGTAGCACTGTGAGAATTTACCCGCTTTCGGAATAAAGATCACTCTGACCTCAGTCCACCTCCGCGGAATACAGACTACTTTAAAACAACCTTTGAAGATTACATTCAGCCAAGAGATCATAATCCTCGATTTGTTCTGAATCATCACGGGAATAATTTGGTCAGGACCAGCCGATTTATAAGGTTTTAATCCTTGTAGTGCCTATAGGATCCGTTCTTTGGTAACGATATCTTATATTCACAGTGAATGTGCTTCTTGATGAGTACTAGTCTCTGTCGAGTCTTCTAAGCTTCCTGAAAAGTCGGTTTCGATGAGAAGTTTCGAAGATTCCTCACAAGAAGCAGTCCATGATCCATTCGGTTTAGTTAAATAACTGGGACTGGTAGGATTATAAGATGAAATCTTCCTAAGACGAGAAGTCTCGTAGATTTCTTCCATTTTATCGCAGAAGAGCCTGCTTTGTGCCTTCTTTTATTCTTTTTTGTATATTGTTCCATTGACTGTAATATGGCGATCTGTATCATAGACTAAAAGTATAAGTATTAAGTTCATTCACACTTTATTTTTTTTAGGTTTTATTGGATTCTCCAATAGTGTGAAGCACATGTGAGTTTTTTTTTTTTTTTTTTAATATATTATTCTATGCTATCTTTTTTGGGGCTCAAGGCTCTCCCAGCTCTTTCGCGGTTCGCTTATTTACGTCCTACTTTACGCCTTAACGGCCAAATCGAGGACGTACGGCTATAGGTCCGATTTTCGTAGAACCATCTGCGCATTGCATAGCTCCATGCCAGCCTATAGTACTGACATGGAAGATGGGTCGGCCCATGAGTTCTGCACTCCAACAGGGGGTCATAGTTGTGTTCACTAACACCACCGATCGTAATTAGATGGTGAAAAATCCCTTTTGCGCTCCAACTGCCACAGCTTTAAGCACTGAGCCACCTGAGCGGTCACATGTGAGTTTATTACTCTCCAATAATGCATATTTTGCTTATTGACAAAGCCATTAAATCAAAAATAATCAATGAAATTCAATATTTTCTTTTAACTTTTCCAGTGGCCAATTAGAATAAATCCGATGCTTCAAATGATTTAGACGCTTCAGTGCTTGAGTAAAATTAATCTTGTAAAGGTGTAAACCAAGACCTTTACATAAAATTCGTCATGATGTGAACGACGTGGACCCGAACATCCAATAGTGCATTTTTTGACTCGAACTTAACGAGCTCTTTTCTATATTAAAATACAAAATTGTATATTCATGTTTCAAACCCCGATATACTGTTTTAAACATAAGCTTCGAAAAATAAGACTTCATTCGTATAAACTTTTATACTTATTCTATAGGTTCTGTAGAAAATATCGATCACTTCGTCTATATAAAACGGAATGCTCTAAGTCGTTTAAGCTGACGTGACGCAACCATTACACTATCTGAAAATGAATGGGAATTAATTATATCAATGGTTTCGATCCACAATTTTGCGAACGTAACTTTTTACACTCCTCACTGTTTTGGTAAAACAGGCTCGACCTTTCAGACCTTTTCTCAATAGTATTTTTTAAATGTCTAAAAGGTATGAATGAACCTTTAGAAAGGAAAAATTCATTTTCAAATTGACCAGCTCGAAAAAAATTATCGCTTAACTAATAAACTCTATGAACAAATAATTGCATATGAAAAATTGGCAGAATATACACTTGTCTCATTATCGGAGTCAGCTTAAGGCGTCTTCTTATGAACTTAGTTTTAAAGAAATTATATAACATATCCTTAAATAAGTATTGAATCTTTGGCAAAACATTTTTTTTAAAGTTCAGAAGATTGATCACTTCTTCGGTTAACGGAGAACAGTTAAAATAACAACATCAAGTAAATTCTATTTCTGTTTTGGAATTAGTTAGAATTTAGAAACGTTCCTTTATGCTCTTCTGCACTTAAAACCTCGAATGACTATCAAAAAAAATTAGCGTCCAAGCTGTCACTATTACGGTATAAACTGGGCATGCCGTAGGCCCTGCTACCACAACAATATCTCGCGGTGTTCAGCGTATGAAACAAATAATCACATTCGATGAATCCCAAAATAACTACACAAATTCAGGACCGTTGCATTACTCTAAGTATCTTAGCAGGGCAATCCACCTCTAGCAACATTATATAAATGTAGCTTATAGTAAACTCAAAACTGTACTGCATTTTCCTAAATGGCATATTGATTTTATTTTTGGAAGAAAGGATTCACATTTTATTTATGGTTGAGTCGTTGTTTTGTTTGTAAACCTCTAAACACCGAGTAAGAAGAAACGAGCTTTACACATAGTATAAAATCAAAGCATTCTAAATTAATCGAAGCAGGAATGTTCTAAATGAGCTTTATTTAGTGTAACAAAAAATACAAAAATCAACGTCAGTTTCATACAAAATATATGAAAGGTAAGGCTTTACTATATAGTAAATATTTGAATGAAAAGTAGTTCAAATTTAACTTAGGTTATATTCAATTGAAAACAGAAATTTCAGTTTTGAACCTGAAACTGATCATTTTTCGATTTATTTTTCCATTTTCCTTTATTCATTAAATTAAAATATGATATTTTAATAACTTAAAATGTAAACAGAGACAGATACATAGTTAGGTTACGAGAACTATATTTTATTTTAAGTATGCTCACAAAGAGAATAAATCAAAATGGCACTTTACACCAAACAAATCAATTTCATTAAATGTTAAGTTGTATTGTGATTTGTGTTTTGCTTTCATATATAAAATCAACAACACCAATGCACAAAATCTCATACACACATTTAACTAGATTTAATGATTACATGCACACATATATGATTTTAACATGAATGGCTTGCAAAATTTTTATACAACAGCAACGCTCGTAATGGCATTTCATCAAACTATCATTCAATATAAAAAAATATTCTCTCTCTCCCATTGTTATGACATTTAAGTCATTATGAAAATTGGTTTTGTATTTAATGCATAATTATGCAATTAAATATTATTTTTATGTTGATACAGCATTAATAAACCATTTTTAATGATTCGATGTATTTCAGGATTGAGAATATAGTGTAGTGTTGTGCTGTGATTGTGAATAAATGTGTAGCAAAATAGAAATTGTGATTAGGTTATGTGTTCATTCTGAAGTGTAAACATTAATCAGCTGATAATATTATTTATTAACAACTGCATGTTGAAAATATCTTTTTAACTGATTTATGTTTAAAAATTCGGTTTTAGTTAATTTTTTCGAATACATAATTTCATTTAAAGAAATTAATTATTAATTTTTTAAGTTTTCGCGTTCAATTATGTGTATTTTCGTCAATATTATTTTTCTAAATTTACTAAGAAATGAGTTTGACTTTCGTGGTACAACCGATAGAGAATTAGAGCGAGGAAAATATATGTTAGAGGATATCGTTTATATTGAAATGAAAAGCACAAAATTTATAAAAATTAGATCAATTTATAATTAAATTTGATCGTGATTTATTTTGATTTGAAAAAAATGATTTATGTTCAGATCTAATTTCACCCTTTCTTAGTCATTTTATGAAATAAAATTTTAAAAGCTCTAAGTTGCAATAGTAAAAAACTTAAAATGAAATTTGTACGTTTCGTATGAGTTTCTTGACAAAACGTACATTATTGATACACTAAATAAAGCTCATTTCAAAAACTGAGTATTCATTCTGGCTTTATTATCCAGAGGGCTTTGATAAAATGTACCTATTATGGTTTAGGAGTGTTTTCAAAATAAAGAGGCGGTAATCCGAACAAAGAGTCGGTACCCTGTTCAAATCGAACAATAGAAGAATGTTATTGAAAGGCATCTGCGAAACTAACATCCTTCACGCGGTGTCTCTTGACTAAATATATTTAGTATTAATTAACTGTTGCAACGTACTGTCAAACTATAAAGTGGTCTTTCTAAATTTCGTCAAAAATAGGTAAAAAATTTTGGTAAATCTTACAGAGGTTTTCATTTTGTTTAATTGAATTTGGGGAGTATTCTGAAACATTTGAGCTTTAAAACATTTAATTGGAATAACTCCCTCGGAGAAAATTTGGTCCATATACCTGAAAGCACATCTGGTTCATGTTTATCACAATCGCTTGTTATTTAATAGAATTAACTAACCATGAAAAAACATTTTTTGTTGGGTTAATTTTTTACAGTAGATTAGTCATCTATTGGACAACCAAATCTTTTTTATGAAACCGGCCAATTGCTTTGATCGTATAAGAAAATTTCCTACTTTAGCAGTCGGTACACGGACCAAGTGGCACTGGCAAGTCTAATCCACTAAACGTAACAATGCAAGTAACGACTTGAGGTACTCGTGCCACTTGAAATATCTCAGACCTAATATTTACGTAAAGTTATCAATTTGAAATACAAGCTAATCTTTCCTTAACTATAATAATTAAGAATAAATATTATTTTTACATTAAACTATTCACATACACTTTTTGCACTTATACGTTATCATATTATTTATGTATAAAGTTATGCACTAAATTTATGTAACATCGAAGTTTTATATAATTAAGCACATATCATAACAAATGATATTTTATATATATATATATATATATATATATATATATATATATATATATATATATATATATATATATATATATATATATATATATATATATATATTTGTGTGTGTGTGCTTAGGTATCTCTCGGTAGTATGGTTTCACAGAAAGTTCGTGTTCTGTGATGAAGTCATGTTAAATGTTACTTAGAATTTATATAATTTATGGAGTACATTTCCCAAATTTAATATTAAATTTGATAAACCATAATTTTTAAATTTTTATTGTATTATAAATAGATTTGTGTACTCACAAAATAATTGAATTCATAAAACTTATGTAAATAAAAAAGTATAACACAAATAAAATTATAAAATTGTTTGGCGGTTCTGATTAATTATTAACAGGGTTTAACCCAGTCGCTTGCTCTACAATCGGTATTGGTAGGGTTATTTCCACGAAGAAATTGTTGCATGTTAGTCTAAATCTAATTTCTGTTACATTTAAGTTTTTCACCACTTGAGGTTCCTTGAACCTCGAAATTTATAAATCGTCAGAATCCTTCTCCTCCTACCGCATAAAAAGGAGTTAGGATTCGTTCATATTCATCATTCACCTGGTTCAACTATAACATCATCTGCAAATTTCCATGCACTTCTTCTTAAACTATCCTTAAAATAAGCCGATGTTTGAACTTGCTGTTTCCGTCTGGACCTCTCCATAAACTTTGTTTCACCTGTCACTGTTCGCGGTGTTAATCGCCTAAATAAGTGATCTCCTGAGTTGTGGCCACGCCTTGCTGCAGGATTGATCGGTATACACCTGTGTCCAACGAGAGTATTGCGCCAGCTTGTCTCTATGCTTCTCGAAATTCGGGTGACTTACAATTCGTTGATATCCTAACTTTTCTCCCAGGTGGCAGCTTTCTCTGAAAAATTTCAATTCGATTTTTTGTCCAGTTGTCCATTTCTTTATTAACTCGATTACCAATGCAGGTTTGACTAAATCATCGGTGGTTTCCAGTTTTCTAATTCTGACTCAAATGTTTTCTTCCCATTCTCAATCTGCAGAGCAAAATCTATATCATTACCGTGAACTGATGCTTTCCGCACAGATACAGCTGGTTCCTCATTTGCACATCTCGAATTGTGTTGATGAATGTATCTGGCGCCAGTTCATCTCGGTGATCAGTGTTTGAGTTCGGGTATGTCAAGTCCTCTAGTCGGAGAATGTCGGCTTTCAACTCTTGAATTTTCATGTTTTGGTCCCGGTTCTTTCTGTAGCACAAAAAAACTCTAGGAAAGAGTTTTTTGGTGCAAAGTGATTACTTGTTATGGAATGTTGATTTCCAACAACCGTTTAAAGTTATTGAATTTATTTCATTAGTGACAAAAGAAACGATTTCAACACAATTTCAAATTGTAAACTGTGTCCAGCGTTGAGGAACTGTAAAGCTAATATCGGTGTCCATTATATTCAAAATTCGTTGAAAGAATTTATTTTATAAAACATGTGCGTTATTTGCATGTGGGTGGTTTTCTTAACATTATTTTTGATATATCTGTTGGTAACTAATTATATATATATATATATATATATATATATATATATATATATATATATATATATATATATATATATATATATATATATATATATATATATGTATGTGTATATATATATATGTATATATGTATATATATATATATATATATATATATATATATATATATATATATATATATATATATATATATATATATATATATATATATATATATATATATATATATATATATATAGACGTATATGTGTTTGTATGTGGGTTTGGTTGATTTTCTTAAAAATTTCATGACATAATTTCGTCGCTATCGAAGCTATCAGTATAGCGTACCTTCCATCGGAAAAAATCGTTATCAGCTTTTGGCATGTTGCAGGCATAATAACAATTTCGTCACTCGACAAAACTGTCATTAGGAGCAGATATGGTCCTGCAACTCATGAGATCTGTAATTAATGTCTGCCTTTTAGTCACATCTCAAACTGTTTTTAATTTTGTAATATGGTGTCATGATTATGTCTACTTCGCGATTCCCTCTTGTAATATGTTTCGTTTAAATGTGTTTAAGTCCCTTCAGATTCCAAAGCATCTTTATTCTCTTTCATTAAATTCTGGTTTTCGTTACATAAAATCAAAAGATCTTCCTTCCTCAGTTATATCTTTTAATCTCATGTATTCGTGCACCTCATTCAATATTATGATATCAATAAATCCTTCACCTCCAACTGAATGCATGAAAGCCACCACTGGTTTATTTCAGCTTAATGGTTTAATGGCTACGACGATAAATAAAACGGGTTTCTATTTTCTTTTTCGTCTATAATAAAGGAGGACGAAAAAGTTGAAGTCGCACTAAATAGATTCTTTCCGCACATTTAAAAATTACGACTTAAATTTTAATCGCATAAAACCAAAATCACATTAATTAAGTCTGATTTCCATTTATCCTGATTTCCATTATGAAAAATATACGGACAAAACAGTCAAAGTAGGACAGAAATATAATTTTTCTTAAAGTGCGAGAGAAATAAAAAACATTTCCAGAACAAAAACATTATTCAGTACTGAATAAATTTTTATAGTTAAGTTACTGAAAAAATTATTATAGCAGTACTGACAAAATATTTTACGGGAACAATGTATATAGATAAGAAATCGTTTCTCTTCAGTGAAGCCATATTTAAAAAGTGAAGTCATTTCTTAATTATGAAGCATTTTATAAAAGATTTTTTATGGTCAATTGACAATTTTAACATTTAATTTTGTGTCATTCATCTTATAGTCCATTGTGGTAATAATTGAAATAATTAATAATTATTTTAAGTTTATTTTTTTTTTATATTTATTATTGTTGATTCAAAGTGTGTTTTGTCTATTTTTTCAATAAAAAAAAATGAATTTTATTGGTTATGTTATAAGCATCTGTCAAAATATATAGACTTTAAAAAAAAGTAAAAAATGGTTAATCTAATGGTATTTTTATTTTTTCAGTAAAATCTCATACTATGAAAAAAATACCGACAGTATTTTGAATAAACCAAAACGAGAAAACAATCAAAAATACCATTAGAGTGACAGAGACCAATTTGTACTTTTTTTATAGCAAAACTAAATAGATATATTTTGACAGATGTTTATAACATAACCAAAAAATTTCACATTTTTTCTGTTATTGAAAAACTAGACAAAAAGCCGTTTTGAATATACAACAATAAATATGCGTAATTATTCATTTTCAACGAATTAAAATAAATGACACAAATCGAAATGTTAAAATTATGAATTGACTTTAAAGAAACTGCTATAAAATTCTTCATATTTAAGAAATTACTTCGCTTTTTAAATATGACTTCAATGCATAGAAACGATTTGACATCCATTTACATTTTCCTATTTAATATTTTTCCAGTACTGAATAAAAATACTTATCTTGATATATTTTATAGCATATATATTTTGTAGCTATAATAGTTTTTTCAGTAACTATAATAATTTATTCTAAATAAATTTTTCATACTCATATATATATATATATATATATATATATATATATATATATATATATATATATATATATATATATATAAATATATATATATGTATATATATAAATATATATATATATATATATATATATATATATATATATATATATATATATATATATATGTGTGTGTATGCATAGCATAAAATTACATTCTTGATCGAAATATATTTGTTTTAATTTAATCGATAGTAAAAATGTTCATGATTATTATTTAATTATCTTGTTATAAAATGACGATGAGAGATTTGATAAAAATCAATTTTCTAGATACACTCTTACATACATACATACATGTCTATAATACGAGTATGATATATGAGTAAATATATAACATTTCATAAAATTATTTCCATAAATTTTTTGCTGAAACCGCACGAGAATTACCTCAATGAAAAAAAAATGAATGAGGTACATCATGAACCCACAATCTTAATTTTTTTTTTGTATTTTTAAAACATTTTCATTTCTATTTTCCATCATGCTCTGCTCTTGTGGTTACTAAATATTTTTGTTGTGCTCCTCTTGCTTGTTAAAATTTATCTTTAGCAAATCATCTAACTTTTTACAGTGAAACAAATGAATAATTTCTATAATTACCACACACGTAGAAAACCGCATTTCAGCAACAACCACACACATACACATATACCTAGACACAATTACATCTTTACAACATTTTTAGTATCTATTGGAATATAACTAATATGTACTTATATATTTATATAATCAACTATCATTATTTCAACTATATCGTTCCAGATGAATTCACGCGACGATCCAGATAAAACGTACAAAGTACCATTACCCGATAATAATTATGCAACGGTATATTTACGTGATGCGATGTCGGTCGAAGAGTTTTTAGCGAGTGCATGCGCTCGAAAAAATCTTAATCCGATGGAACATTTTGTTAGGGTTAAAAAGCGGCGAGATATGGAGGATCATAATTATTTTGTACCACATCGAAATGATTTAATTGAAACTTACGTAAGTACAGTATTTTTGTATATGGTGATAAAGAAAATTATTTTTAAAACATTTAAAAAGCTTTTTTTGGGTGAAAATTCGATTTTTTCGGTTATTGTGTAATTATATATTTGTTTGGATGGTATGGTGCTACACTATACGATGTTATAATTAAATACTGTATATATCTTAAAATAATGTCGAGTCTATTAAAAATTTTCAAGTTAACACTTGCCTCATAAAAAAGCAATTAATTGACATGATGAAAGGAGTTCAGTCAATCGATTAAATTACAATGTTGAAGCCAAAATCTACTTGCTTTCGTTCAGGCATTGTTTTTGGGTATTTTGACATCACATCATTATGAGAACATAACGTATTTACTGAACATGACTAGTCTCAAGTATTTTTAATTACTAAGCAACAGTTTAAAGTGCTATTAGCAATTTTTAGTACACGAATGTCAGAATAGCACTCATAGAAATGTGTAATGATGTCAGTAACCTTTCGTATACAAACAGTTATTTGTAATTGTTGGCAGTAATCAGCATGTGAATAGCAAAATCAGACAATGGTTTAATTGATCGGTGTCTTTGAAAATATCAAACCGATGATATGAAAATGTTTTAGAACTACCTTGGAGTGTGCAATGTATAGATATATTGTCTATAATGAGAACTATCGAGTTGCTCCTAAAAACATATTTATTGTGGGACAATCGTTTACCACCAAGCGATTTTACCCAGTGCTCAAAAAACAAAGGCCATTACGTTACCAGCAAATAAAACTGACTCGTCTTTCTTTTCAGACGATTCTTAACTTTCAGTCGATTGTTTCGCCAGTTTATTCGTTTTAAGCATGTAAACTAATGGGCAGCTTTCTTATGTCAAAAATTTCAAGGTCACAATACTAATTTGAACGTCACGTTTACATTCCGCTCGATTTTCTTCCCTTTCATAAATTATCTGTGACATAAAAAGTACATGAAGATTTTGGCATAATTACTGCCCAGAGGCGGTAAAAAATTTATTTGCTACCAAGTATCAGCTTGGTGAATAATTACTATAAAATTCGAGTTCATAAATAAACAAAAAATGGAAATTGGCAACCATAGCATCTGGGAAAGAAATCATTTCACTGTTGAGTGATTCCAATAATGTTTATTTAATTACAATTTGACTGTTTTTTTTGTACTTTGATGTAATATTAAATGAGGCATCAAAATTGGGTTTCTTATACAATTCGAAAAAGATTATAATAAAAACACTACCTGTATATACAGTGGTTGAAATAGTTCATTAGTACTTGGTTGGTTGTGCCGTTCTTCTTTGACCAGATGATATACCAATGACGTTATTTCAAAAAGGATCTTCCACAGTTCCACTCATCCTGATCATCAAGTACTGAATTTAATGTTAGTCAGCATACTGTAAGAAACCATGCCATAGGAGGTACACACAAACAGCCTCCATACATAGCTGCAGTCAGATATGTTATCATCGATCTAGTAATAAATATAATTTATACATTTATTGAATAATGTTTGCACATTTAACATGTCAGACCTTAGTGATATGTTGATTCGAACTCAGTTTCTGATATATCGAAATTATCGATAACCAATTTTGCACAGATGTGGTTAAATGATTGATACAGTGCTTAATTGTTTGGTCAAAGCTGGGTTAGACCTATGATAGGATGTACATGAGTGAAGTTAGAAAAGAAGGTCGATTCTTATCACCAACGTCGCATGTTAGATTATATGCCGATCCCAATAACGACACCAATATTATCTTTGTTATCAGTTGCGTGGAAGAAGTGTAGGATATTAACTCTTATTTTGGCTACAATAGCTTAAACATTTATTAACGATCTACTTTGCTTACCATAAAATATTATTATTTCTGGCAGTAAACATTCTAGAATAGCACTACTTTAGTATTGGAACTGACACAGAAGCCGCTTACATTTCACATCATAATGCTCTAAAACTGGTGGTCCTTTATTTTCATCCAACTTGGTAAAATGGCACCGAAATTGGTAATAATTTCAGACTACTTCAGCATAACTTCGATTAAACATCCCGTCTAGCTGAAAACCTTTTACAAATTAAATTAATTTGAAGTCATTAAATCAATATGAAGAAAATTGTCGGCATAATAAACGAAGCTCATTTTGACTTTAACAAAACATATGGTCCTGGCCAGTAGAGAATCCACAAGTAATTCATCAATCACCATTATATCGCTTTTGAAACTGACGATATGTTATGCAGTTTGGTCCGAAAGATTCAGCTTTCACTGACAAACGTTATCATGCTATGATAAGGAACTTTATAGCCCCGAATTGCATATCAATTTTTGTTGTGAACATGTGGTTCCAACAGAACAATGCTATACTATAATACTTTTTATAATATCACTAAAACAATCAATATTAAGCCAAAATCAGGTGGGCGTGTAAATTAATGAAGTAATTTACACGGTTTTTGACATGTAAAATAAGAGTATTTCTCTACGTTCTATGTGTAAAAAATGATTTCATGCATAAAAAAGTGACGCGCCATCTCTTATCAAATTAAATTGTAACTAAAGCACCATCTATGAAAAAACATTCTTACTACTTTAAATAGAATTTGTGAAATAACTAACTGCGTACATTTTTTTTCGAATGTATACTTAATGTAACAACTGTATACTTCGTAGCAAAAAGTAGCGTGATTGCTTTGCCATTCGGGATTCTCGGGTTCGATTCCTGGTATGGTGAACAAACATCAATCACGAGTTGACGTTTGAACCATAGGCCCTAGTGGGGAAGGGGGCATTAAGTTCCGGGATAATTTCTGTATTTTTTTCATTTTAGGAATGTCACAATAAAAATTACCTTAACTCAGGTGAAGTTAATAACGTGACCAAGAAAACTAATAGATTTTACAAATACACATTTATCTACTCGTGCACTTTCACCAAACAAAAAAGTCGGTGGATTTTTGACATTTTAAAACAGATGGCACTGCGAATGCATCACGTTTACCTTTTATGTAATTTACATAAAAAATTTAAACACGTTTTTCTACATGTTAAATTCCAACTGTGGTTTTATCTAGTTGTGCGCCGCCTGAAAGTGTGAGTACAGAGTACGCTATAGCCCATAGGTATATCTTGTAAAGTGGATGTTTTGAGCGATTGGCACTGTCTAAAAGGCTTTGTTGGTGAGTCTCAAGACCTCGAGTAGCTGTACAGCTTTGGAGAGTAGATGGTCAAGATTATTGTTAAGTTCTCTAAAACTTTGTGTTGTTTTCATCGTGATTAGTATACATCAACCACTCAGTATTAAATTATTCATCATCTCTATGGCACGAATTGAATTGAGGAATTGTTTGATTCCTGGGTCTGAAATCAATGGGATGACGAATCTTCATGTGGTACACTCCAACTTCAAAGTGTTCATAAGTTTTTATGTCTGTTTAGAGATTGATCGGGTCTATAAAATCAACACATTGAAAAGAAAAGAAAGATCTGATGCAGTCACTCGAATTTAATTATCTCTACATCAAAACAAGATATTTTTGGCTAAAATATGTTCTAAAGCTCAACCTATCAGTTTCTTAAGTTCACAATTGGATGAATTGCTCTAAATTTCTCTTTGTAAATATTGAGGGGATTGTGGCCTGTCTTCAATTTACTTCAGGAATCGTTCTAAAATAAGGTCAGTATACAAAGGAAAATGACCTTGAGTGAGACTATTATGGATATCACCTAAAAGAAAAAGGAATCTTTTACGAGATCCAACACAGTTTTTAATTGTAAATTGATTTTTAATTGTAAATATTAAAACTGAATACAATTCATCCAGTAGTTCACTTTTCTTAATTTAGTCACTTGTGAAGGTGAAGAGGCCCAGGTTTTTGCAGTGGTGTCCTTAATCCATTAAATCAACTGGTTTCGTTCTCTAATTGTCTTAATACACGTGAAGTGTGCAACATAATACGAAGTTCGTTTTTTCGTGTTGATAACCGTCTTCTTGAACCGTCTGGATATTTAGGTTCCTATATGGAGATCATCATGCGTAATGTACCACGAACCGGTTATCATGCCTAACGTACCACTATACCTCGTAGCACTTTGTTTTGAAAATTTTGACTTATTTTGTTGTTGGTTTTATTTGTGCAGCCCCAGAGCTGTATTCCGTAGGTACATACAGGCCTTAGCACCTGTTGATATAATAGCAGTTTATTTTCGGTGGACAATTCCAAAATTTTTCCCGAGCAGACCATATATTTTACGAAATTTGATATTAAGTTAATTTGTTATGGTGCTTTTTTCATCTGAACCTATTATATAAGGTCATCCGTAAAATATTTAGTTTTATTTGCATACGGAATCATACGGAAAATTCACATGGGTGGATTTCGTTTCATTCAGCACGATACGCCCCATTTTTGTTCAGTTTATGAATTTGTCACATGCTTGTTGAAGTTTCGTTGTCGGTTCCTCGATAGAGTCTCCTACTGAAAGATATGCAGTATCATCAGCAAACGGAAACTTTGTTAATTTGAAGAAAATCTCTGGTGTAGAGCAAGTAAGGAATAGCTCCTAAACACTAACCTGTAGCACATCCGCCGAAATCTTTTTTCGCATTAATCTCTTTTCGTATATTCTTCTTCATATTTCACCCGAAAACGATTTTCTATGTATCAGTTTAAAATTGTGGCAAGAATCGAATAACATCGATATTTTGAGCTAAGTTACGACTAAATATACATGTACGAATCGCACAGCACAAACATCAAGTCCGGTAGCATATGCCTAATGAGACTGATTTGATCTTTTTGATCACCTAGTCATTCAATGACGTCATTATCAGACCGAATCCGGCCTAGCGAATTTCAACATACAAGCAAACAACTCGAATAACAATTCACAAAATGTTCCAACAACCCGGCGCTACATTGGCGACCCTTACGTCCCTGTTTAGGAAACATTACATTACACTTCACACCAATACCTTCTGTGACACACACTACCTCCCAAAAATTGTATACTACCTCCTGTCTTATCTATAACAAGTTTGCAAGTTCTCAGTGTTTGTGTTCTTCAATGGCCTCCTCAAGGGACAAGTATTTTCAAAAAGCGGACCGAAATACAAATAGAATTTACAAATACAAACATGAATCAAAAATGGAGAGGATATTCACATCCAGTGGAAGTAATGTTGGCGATCAGTAAGTACCAAGAACAATTATTAACGCCACAATCAAATAAATCGAAAATTTCGAGTTTAAGTTCTTGTAATTCGCTAGCACTGTTGCGACACTATTAAACACTACATATACGAATCGCACCGTTAAACATAAAGCCGGTAGCATATGCCTGATGAAATTGACCTTTACGATTACACAGTCATTCAATGTCGTCATCATCAGATTGAAACCGGCCCGTAGCCGAATTACAAACAACATTAACATGCACAACTTCGAATAACAATTCACAAAAGTATTCCAACAACACGGCTCTAAAAAATCATGTATTGTTTTGGTTAATTTCTATGTAATTTGAAGAGTAAATCTTTGTACCCACCAAACTTTTTTCCTCGAACCTACTCTATAGTTGAATGTTTCTCTCAGAAACCAAACTGATCATCTTGGGATGAGGTTTCGTTTTCGTTGTTCTATGATTATTTTCAATCTTTTGAACAACAGCCTCTCAAACAATTACGCTAGTATTGGTAAAAGTGAAATAGGCCGATAAGATGTTCTAGCATTCTGCGGCTTGCCCGGATTCGGAATCATTATATTACTTCTGCTACTTTCCACTGCATTGATATACACATTTTTTTTGTGTATATCAATGTAGATCGCATTGACTATATGCAATAACTTACGGATGCCTTTTAAGGCGCCTGCCCTACCGTACCTTATAATTTGCCCTATTATCCCTAATCAGGAGCTAATGTTACAGGCCTGATATCATCGAAGCCCGATGTTCTGTGCGTTTCAGCAGTGTTTTTGTAACTGGTCTGCCGACCTAGAGGTTGAAATGATTCTTCTAGATGTTCAGCCCTGTCTTTCGCGCTTCTAGCCCATTTCCCATCGTTTGTTTTGATTGGTCTACATATTCCTTGCGGCATATTCCCCAAAATAATCGTGGACAATAACAAGACACTTTTAAAACTGTCAATCCGAAACCAGTCAATTTTTACGCGTACGCAATTAACCATTCTACCATTACGAAAACGCCAGACAATATTTTTAGCCAACACATTATTTTTTAAACCGCCACAACTTTCATGCTTAAAAAAAATTTTTGCTACAAGAGGTATTTAATAATAAAACTCATTATAAATAATCCGCGCACCACAAATTTATTGTAATTTTTTTTATGTATGTAAAGGAAAAAATTAAGTTTCTTAATATACAAAAGCTACTTTTAATTACTTTTCTACTACACTTCCCATTTTAAGTTGATATTTTTATCATTATAAACATTGTTGCTATGTTGTTGTTGTTGTATTGTGTTGTTGATATGTATTTATCTAAAAATACCGCATTTAAATTTCTGAAATAAATAAATTTTCTTCAAACCACAAAATTAATATATTTTCTTCTTCCAAAAAAATGTATGTATGGTTATATGTTTATAGAAGGTTGTAAAACGAGCTTTTTCCTACTTTCGATTAAAACATAACCAAAAGAGACGAGAAACACATATTTATAGATAGACTCGGATATATATATATATATATATATATATATATATATATATATATATATATATATATATATATACATATATATATATATATATATATATATATATATATATATATATATATATATATATATTCCCAAGAAAACATAAAAATAAAGCCACAAAAATTCATAAAAAAATTTTCCGGAACACAAAAAAGTGATTTCCATCCTAACCGATATACATCATCCATCCATCCATCTTTTCATATCCATATTTATCTCTATGGATGTATGATAGTAATTTTTTTTTTTTTGCTTCCATCGTCGTCATCTATATTTTGAGATAACATTTTTATCGTTATCGTTGGTAACAGGAAACAGTTATAAACTATCACCTAAAGCATTTACTCTATATATAATAATATATATGAGTAGTAGATATACTCTCAACTACTATTATGTCGTTATCATCACCATCATTTTATTTTAATATCATATATGTTTATATATATATATATATATATATGTGTGTGTGTTTGTGTTTGTGTGTGCCATAAACCAACAGCAGGAAAATAAAGTGAGCATTGCGGATGAGACATTTTCTATTTATTTTCGTTGCGCCCTAGATATTTGATTTGTGTCCCCCACCTCGCCCAAAATAAAATATACTCCAAATGCAAAGCAAAGAAAATTCATTATATCAACACTAGAACGTATATAAATTACTTGAGGCCTTGTGCATTTTATCATACACACAGACAGACACATATAACGATTTCGTTTTTACTGCATTTTCGCATTCATATACATACATGTATGTACACACACAACGCAATATTTGTTAAGTACATACATTAATTGTAGCATCGCTAAATTATATGTAAATTATGCAAAGTAGGAAATCTTATATACTGTATCTCTGTGTGTCACACAACGAAAGAGCAATGAGTAAAGCTGGGGCGAAGTACACTGTTAAAGATATTATTATTTTATTTTTAAGTGTTTTGCACATAAACACATACACATATACATATAAATATTGTTAAGGTATTATGTAAGTATTTACATGCTATAAACAATAACAGATATGCTCGTACATCTTATATACCGAAACACTTAAACAAATTTATTTACTTAATTATCTCGATGACTCTATAATAAGCTCGTTGTTAAAGATCAAACATTTCGAAATCAATTTTCTGAATATACGAGCACACATGTAACATACACAATGCAGAAAAAACAAAAAATAATTTGAAGATGGCTATGAAGTGTGCTACATGTGATGATGATGTTGGTTGAAGAAAAATTATTATAATAAGATGGAGAAAATGAACAAAAAATATCCTTCCGTTCTGTTTCTTATCGATTCGAGGTTTTATATTTTATTTTATTTTGCTTCTTCCCATGAACCCATAAACTTTGAAGCATAAAATAAAATGTGAAACAACATGAAAGAATTGTTGGAAGCACAGCAGCACCAATAACAACAACAACAAAATCAATCCATTTGTTATTATTTTTGTTGTTGTGTCTTACATATATTTATTGTTAAGGTGTTGTTCTTCGTTTCCTCGTTTAGTTGGTGGTGTTATTGGTTGCTCTGCTACTGGTGAATTATATTTACATTATTATTATTATTGTTATCTCTACCACTATTACGATTATTATTGTTGTATCAAAAGCTCTGGAGTATTCTTCTTCATATACTCGTTTACTATATCGAAAGTCATATTTTATGTCAGCGAAAAGCTTGTTTCAATTCTGCTTTTACTCGACATTATTTTATGCTGTTTCGCATCAAGGCAAGATCATTTTATGTATAAATGTATTTGTTGTTTTTCAATAAATTGTGGGATTTATGTACAAAACACATACATATACATGTGAGTATTGGAAAATAAATTTAAGACAATCGAATACTTTATTTTATTGAATTCAATTATGGTTGGGATTAATGTTGGAACGTATAATGTTCGCTATATACATACATATACTGTGGAAATAAAACGAAATTGGATAAAAAAAAAGTTTTTCCAGTTGATACAGCGCCATATCCGTGTATATATACGAGTATGTATAAGAGGATTATAGGGGATTTATTGGAAATATGATCGATTAATGGTTGTAATTAAAATGACATGGATTTGACAGATATTCTCGCACGACTGTAATTATTTAGTAAGACGATTTTATGCCTTTATTATACAAAAAAACTAAATTCGTCGACGCTACAAATAAGTCAAGATAATCAGTTTTTTATTTTTATATATAATCTTAAAAAATAAAACTGTTCGTATTCTTAATTCGATCTCTGTATATGAATATAGACAGTTAAAATGTAGAATACATCTTGTAAGGCCTGAGCCTTCTTACAATGAGCCTCATGATAATGTTCATCCGAATGTTTATTGTATGATAGGTTTGTCTCTTGATCTGATGTATTTTAATATATGCAAAGCATCCTAAATATAGAAGCAGCAGGCATCGAAAACGAACTTAAAAAGTGTATACTCCATTTTACTAACACATCAATAAGGTATAACGTCATTAAAAAAATATCAAAATCGCCCTACAGTTCAAATTTATTACTAACAAATTTCGGACAAAATATTTTTTAGTTTTGTTTTTCTTTGCTGTCAAAAATTATTTACAAAATTTATATACGTTATACCCGTACACAATAACAAATTAATCATAATTAATAATTAATATTGTATCTAAATAAATGAATTTTAATAAAAAAACAATTCAAATACTTAAAATTGTTTTAAAAATTCACACTGTTAAAAATCGTAACGACTTTTATGATGCCATCTTGTATCGAGTATAACAATTGAATGGAAATAAAAAATATTTGAATAATTTTTGAAGTATTCACTTTCATTTACATGTTTGGGTATTTTAATTGTGTACTTCGTATTATCGCATTAACAATACGCAAAGGCTTGTAGAACATTCCATGATTTTGCTTCTCTACACTTCTCGAATTTTCGTTGCGTCGTATTTCGTTCGCTCCGCCTATTTCATTATTTCTTTTTACTTTGTTCGTATGTGTAAACATTTGGTTACAGGGTAATCCCTACTGTTATAATTTTCTTTTTAATTATCACAGGTGACATCTGTGATTCGTGACATTATTAAAGTTAAAAAATGCCATCTCTTATCCAATATTTGAAGTATATGTTTCTCTTTCGTAGTTCATACGTCATTGTTCTCGTTTTATATATTTTTATACGGCGTTTAGAACCTATTATAACATATACATGTATAAAAATTGAATAAATCAAACCGTTTTTATTTTTATCATAACTATTAAAATAATTCGTATTTTCATTTGATTTCCATATATGTTATATGAAAATGTTTGATTTAAATTTTGATATAAAAATAATTTTTGTTTTCAGCATTTTTCATTCATTAAAGTTGAGCCAAAAATCTTTAATTTTACATTTGTTCTTATGGAGTGTATGAAAATCTAGACCCCATAAAAAAGCTCGATAAATTTAAAGGGTCTATCATTGCGGCTTCTTTATTTAGGATCGAACCAACACTCTTTCACCTTAAAAATCACCAATTAAACTATTCGAATAAAACAAATACAAGAGTTTTTTCTTATCTATTTACTGGTTATGAAGCAAAAATTTAACTACTGTAAAATGATTCTGTGATCTCTTGATACTCTCGAATGAAAATCTATAAAATTTAAAGTTAAATAAATTCACCATTTCTTGATTTGTTTTGGTTTGATACCACTTTGCCTTACTTAATATTGTGCACGCTCTTCTAAAATCTACAAACACCACAAAAAACACTTCTAAGTATTTTAACTAGATTTCATTTGCCAATATTTGAGGAGATACTCCCAATCTGCACAGTGTATAGCTCCATGTCAGCCTATACTACTGGTATGGAAGATGGCTTCGTCCATGGGTCGTAGATCTGTTTTTTCATACCACCGTTGTATCAGATGACGAAAAACGACTTTGGTATCATTTCCCTATCGGGATTCGATCACAGTACTTTACTATACTTAACTACACAGTTAACTATCACAGCTGTAAATGTATATATGATTACGATGAGGACGGGATGGTTTCTTTATAAAAAAGTTCGTACCATATATACTTACATAATTAAGGTTAATTCTTCATCACTTCTTTGTATTCTTTTTATTTTTATTCATCATCGATTAATCCTATTATTCAGTTTATAAGGATTATTGAATATTTGTGATACCTTTTCGATTGGAAGTAGTGGCATTCCGATACATAAACTGATTCGATCTTCCTTTATACTGTATTATTTCATAATTCCGCATTCTTCTAAAACTCAGAGTGTTCTATCTGGTAAATTGTTTGGTACAAATTTTTGTTTTTCCGAATAGATTAAAATAAGCATCATAGCCAACCGTCCAGTAATTATGATCACCTAACATTTTACAACACACCATCGCAGAAAATTTGCTTATTAGCAATTTTAAACATGTTTTGAACATTAATTTGATGGTTGCCTATATTATCTGTTTTACAACCGAAGCACTCCCCAATCATCTCATTTAACGTCCTTCCTTACCCCGAAAAGAAATCTTGGATATGTACGACTGTAGACTAAATTGGCGTATAAAGGTCACATTGCAATATTCTATACTACCCAATAGTATTTGTATGGAAGATAAAGCAAACCCTATAACTTCTGCATTCCAACTGGGAGTTGTGAATGTTCACTGAACATGATGAAATACTTTGGGAACCTCTATTGGACTTTGAATCCCGTACCTTGCACCCAGCTTTTGTAGTTTTAACCAATTCGCCATTTGGTCAGTGAATCTTTTAATGAATTATTTATTTGACTATCAATTCACATTTACTACAATCAACTTTCCAAATGCAATATTTGATCTTTAAAAATCAATCCGGGTTACTCAATATTTGGTCCAATTGAGATTTGAGATTCATCAGTTATAGAATATTTCTGGTTTATTGTTTATTTGAAAAACTATACTGCCATCGTAAGAAAAACTACCATAATGTCGCATATTCATAATCGTAGTTATGTAGGTATTTCTGTCTAGAAACCACATGGTCTTTAAGTCATTTGCAGCCATTACCTTAGTACAAAAAAATTATAAACTGATTCATTGTTCCGAAAATATTCCGAAAATATCGCGATCTCTAAATCATTCATCTTGAAATTTAACAGCGGGCATTTCATAGACAACTTCACCTATTTGAATGGAGACATTTTGGCAGAAAGCAACAGATCAGTACTTGCCAGAAGAAAACGTTCAATTACGTTTTGGAGATATAAAAGTTAATTTCTATAATTTGTTTGCAGAATATATGAAATTTTATAAAACAGAATTGTGGCGTTCATAACCAAATTTTCGTTATTCATTCCATCACAAGTACAATGATCGTCACAGCACAGTAAAAAAATTAATTATTCCAAAATAATTCAAGCAAATTATAACTGTAGGCGACCCTGCTAGAGTATAACACATACAACTTCTTCCAATATAAGCTCACAAGTTATTAATACCTCATATTGGTACTCACTTTTTCTGCCAGCAACTTGCAATATGATAGAGATTTCCAGATCGAGCTGGTTTTACGAAACAACGATACAGAAACTTCTAAACAAAAACTATATAAAACAGTAAATCATAATGCAACTCGGTTGTCCAGCTATGCGGAATGTGTCGCGGACCGATTATCTGTGATCATCTCGAAAACGTTGCGCAATAGATAAAACCGAGCTTCGTATTCCTCATGTTTAGTAGGTTAGATAAGGTTAATTAGGTTGAGTGGCTAATACAGCATACTTATACCAGCGACGGTCCTTTGTGATACCACAGGATCTTATTTCCCTATTACCCTTATGAGAACCAGTTTAAGCCACTTATGTAGCGTGATAAGTCTCGCACCTTACAGTTTTCGAGATTAGAGAGGCAGTTCGTTAAGAATTTACGCTTGAGTGTCTTAATGGGTTTGCCCTACTTTGTCCTTTCCGATACCAGTTGGAGAGATGTACCATGCCACGTTTAGTTCACCCACCCTACAATTCCCCACGACGTCCGAGTGGCCGGAGACCCAGACTATCTGAATGTAGAAATGCTCACCCATTCCGCCTGACTATCCACATAGAGTACTCGGAATCTACAAATATTTCTACAGAAACCCCACTAAATACTATGAAAGTAGAAATTCGTCTTGTCCCAACCAATGGACTATTTAGTGCAACGCCCTTTTTTATAAAGCAATGAATTCGTGTATTATATATATTAATTGATCCCCAGCGACTAGTGAGACACTACCTCAGTACAATGTGTTGTATATTGTGAGTAAAATAAGTAAGAACCAGGGACTTTTCTTTGCATTTTGGTTAATCATAATTGTCGTGATTGAGATTTTTTTTCTCACAAAATTTTCTTTCATTTTGGATCCAGATTTTAATAATGTGTGATGTATGGATGGGGGCATTATCGTGCTGATAAACCCATCGAACCGGTACAAAAATATTATGGCATTGTGGGAAAGCCCTTTCCAGAATACTATTGTATGACTTTGCGGTCATTCTGAATATTTCAAAACTTAATTTGAGAGTTTCATAATAGAAGACTGCTCCCCAGACCACTATACCGTGCACTCTACTGTTATGTACAGATCCAGAAATATTTCTTCTTCCCTTAAGTCATAAACATAGAATGTAGTTTTAGCAAATTCTTACCGTTTTGCTTTTCTCTGCAAATTAAGTGGTACTTTTTTTAAGTTTGCTTAAGGTACCCGAATTATTTAATGACACGTCGGATTTATGACCCACTGGTTTTAAGACCATTTTCATTAATTTTAGCTGGAAATTTACTTGAAGTGGAAGTCATTCCCAATATTGAACTCCTACCTTGTTCTGAGTTGGCTCGTAAACTAATCATATTTTCATTTAAAATATTAAGTTTTTTTATTAATGAGAGTGGCCTCTTTTATTTGAAATAACTTCATAAACCAGGGTTGGCATTAAATTATAAAGTGATTGTTTGTCTCTTACACTTTTCTCACAAACCATTCATCCCTACATATTCTCCATTGTGTTAAGGTCTGGGAAATACGGTGGCTATGATAAAAGGTCTACGTTTTGATTTTGAATCCAGGTTTACTGTAATGTTTAATAATGTGTACTGTATGAACGCCGAATTAATGACATTGGTCGTCAGCCTGATTTCAGAATTGATTTTAGCTGGAGATTTACATACTTGAATTGGAAACGGTTCGAAAGTGACACCTTCCATATTTTTGCCCTAGCCTTCAATATCTTTCAAACAATTGTTCACCAATGAGTGATTTACTCCTTCCAATTTTTAACTAAAACTTGTCACTACTACGCAATAACTACAACTGACCCTATTCAGATGAAACAATTAAAAATGTATATTTATTGCACTAACGAAAACAAAGGACAGTAAAAACAACGGTAATTTCCGAAATTCCTTTATTTTTGTATCAGTCGTACTGTTACTGATTCTCCCACTCATTTTGTGAGAGAAAAAATCTCAGTTACAACAATCACACATACTATGATCCAAGATGTAAAACATATAACTGGCCCTTTTCAGATGACGCACAGTGTATGCAGATTAGATCATATTAAACCTTATATTCATTAGCACATTATAATCTGGTTTATGTTAATCTAGCATCCATTATTTTATTACTTGTATTTTATATTAACATGTATTATCAATCCTTATATAAATATAAACTGGTCATTACATTTTCCATACTTTTTTTTCTTTCTCTTTCTCTCTGTCACTCTAGCTCTTTCTATTTTAATGAACACAACATTCAATTATCTTGAAATATCTGTTTATGTCAGATTTCTTTTTATTATTATTATTATTATTTTCCAATTTCATAATTTTATGTTTTTTCAGCGATATTCACTCTTGAAATGAAAATATGAGTGAACGAGGGAGGGGAACATATATACATATATAAGATAAACATAGAAACGTTATATACATAGATATACCCGTACTTACATAGTAGATCAAAAACCATTTTTTTAATTAGTTGAATTGCCAACTTGTGCTATATAATATTGAAGAGGAAAATTTAATTTAATTTAAACAAAAATATATATTAGCCGAATAAAATACAGAAGGCAAATTTTAATTCTGATAAATTTTAAATTATAATTACAAATGCACACTTATATATACAAACAAATATATACAAATGTTTATTAATGATCATTATATATATATAGATAGATATATATATATATATATATATATATATATATATATATATATATATATATATATATATATATATATTATATGTACACACAACATAACATACATAAATGGGGTCTAATAATATATTTTTGATGAACGACTTGTTGGATATATTGTGTATTAATATTCACATATATAGTTAGTTATATAAAGCTATTTTTAGAAATAAATCATATTTTAGGTCATCATTTATCTATTGTAACTATAGATATATTTATTAGGATGAAAAAATATTTTTAAGTAAGTTTATGGGTATGGCTATCATTCTATGCCTATCTATTACATCGTCTATGATGACGTAAATCCGAAATATAATTACATATTATTATTTACATTATTTTTGCAAAAACGATAATAAAATCATATTTCCAAATGAATAATTTTTTATTGCAATTTAAAATACATATTTTAAAAACCCTCGAGCAACGTTGACAAAAATGAAATAAAATTTATTTAAATGTATGTACATTACAATAAAATTGAATATCCAAAAAAAATTACTATATATACTACCCTGAAGTCTCATTCCTTTATAATGACATTTCAGTTTTAGTACAAATACCGAACACCATATATAATAAAAGTGTCGCTGTTTTATCTCTTTAGATATACAACCACAATAATTTACACTGACAGGATAACTTATTATTATTTATCTATAATTATTATTATTATTATTATTATAAGAATATTTTAAAATAAATTTATTTTACGTTTTTAGCCCGTGGGTTAAAATAGAACTAAAATATGACAATTGTAGAAGGAAAATTTTTAAATCTACCAAACCTTTCCTCTCGTTTTGCGTGTTAATGATAATTGCTACCGAAAATAAAAATCCGTGGGGCGTGTTAAATTGACAATATTTCAAAGCTTTTTTTTTATACATACACTATGTTGTATTCGGGTGTGTGTTATTGCGCTATCTCCAACTTTTTATCTGTTTTGATTTTTTATGTGAACGAAACGAATATAATATGTACTCGTATGTATGTATGTATATACGAAATCAGGCAACAGTATATCGTACATAACATGACCTGACATACGTTTTTTTTTATTAGTGTGCAGCATAATATATGTTTTTTTTATTTTAATGTTGTGGTTATTAACGATTTATATATTATACAATCTACCTTTATAGCATTCCACAGTCCATATATACGTTGTACGAAATTATGGACATTGATATATGATGTACATGAAAAAGGACACGACAGTAAATAGGGATCGATTCAATTGAATTAATTATGCGTATTTAATCTGTGATTTCGGTTACTGATGGACGTATGTAGTTATGTTTCGAACTGATTCATTATGTGTTAAAATAATACAACTATTTTTTATCTTTGATTTATTATAACAGCCATGTCATGTGAAATAGTTGCGCAAATGATAAATTATTCCGTATATGTGGCATTTGTCCTAAATTTTCAAAAACACAAGAAAAATGGATCGCTTTTTTCACAATGAGCCTAAGAAATTAATTAATATTCAGAAATTTGGCCGAGAATTGAAAAATGTATCTATTGTCAAAACTGAAAGAATAGGGTGTTATTAATACCAGCCCATATTCGAAATGTTCACATATTTTGTTACCACTTTCACGGTTCGTATCCAGACTATTGACACCCCACTCGCTGAACAAAATTAAAACCAGAATAAGTGGGATCTCGATTATTCCATTCATCAGTCGCATCAGTCACTACATTGTATATAAATTTTGGTGTAATATATTTCGACATATTCTCATGTGTCACTGTAGCAGTGTCTACAACAGGTTTCTATTACTCGATTTGTTCTCATAATATTCATTCGCTCGTTGTATAGTGTTATCTCTTTCATAATCGACTATCAATATTACTTGAGGTCTTGAAGAGATCGCGCCCTCTCCGAAATAAATTCAATCATAGCATTGTCTTCAGGCTAGATTTGAAACCAACGTCTACGTTTACTGCATGGACTGCTATTACGTTTACTGCATGCGGATATAGGCATATTCGTTACACTACCGCTGGCTAAATTCTGTTCATCTCTTTGAATATGCACTACTTTCATCTTTATTCCATGTCATTTGCGAAATTATGTAGAAGACGTGGTTGATCCTTTTTATGATAGTATCGCGTTGTAAACCCACACCAGTTGTTTTTCCTAGAACCCGTCAATAATAGCGTTGATATCGAAGCGCCTTCATCTTGTCGCTAGCATCATGATGTGACCCCGAACTTGATTGTGGATCTCTTTAAGTTTCATGTGTAGCTCCAATGACACCGTCAGCTAACCCACTAATTCACAAATGTATTTGCTACTGTTACGGTCACTTGGTTTGTTTGTACGTAAGCGTCCGGCCACTTCGTAAGGTAGTCCATTACGATCATGTTAAACTTCCTCCCTCATGTTGTCACTGGAATCGCTCCCGCTATGTCAATGGCTATCCGTTCCATCGGTGCTTACACGTTGTACGTTCATCTCTCCTGGTCTCCTGGTTATTAGTCCCTGATATGCTCCACAGATATCACAACATCGACACAATTGACGAATAAACCCTTTACCTGACCTTAGCAAGTATCTTATTAACTCCCAGGTGCCTTCCTGAGCTTCCAGCTTGCAGTTCTTCGAGTAGTCCAGTCCTAAGTAGCACCAACTGCTTTATCTCTGTCTTTACATCAGTGGATTCCCATCTCCTTTTCCCGAACCGTTAATCAAATATATCACGTTCCACTGAGCTCAGTAGCACTTAACCTCAGTGCCCCATTACTACTTCCTTCCATGCTGTTCCATTAATACTTCCTTCTAGGTCCTCACCGGAATCAAGGCTGAATCTTCACGTTATGACGTTTTTATCTTTTCAATGGCTCCACCTCTCGGTATTATTGTATTCTTCACGACTGATGCATTCCTCTCCTTTAGTGGTCTTTGGATTTCGGGGATGATGTTCGTGCACGCTTAGATCTTAGACAATTTTGTCCCAAATTCAGCATTTATTTTGATATTTTCAAACGGAACTTTAATATTCACAAGCCTTTTCTGCTTGTCTAGTAGTGTTATTTACTCGTTTGTGGCCGATGGATGGTTCCAATTCTGACGCCATGCATTGACTTTACACGTTTCCCCATGCGTTGACGAAAATTATTGGAAGATCCGCTCATAATTTTTGATATCGTCTCTTTATTGACTTATACTTTTGTCTTATGTCTCCTCCGTATTACCACTCCAATGCCAACATGGATTTCCGTATAGTCTTTCCGTTCATATTATGGCACAATCAGTGGCAATTCTGCAGCACTTCCTTTTGATGCAACTATTAGTGCTGCCATCTGCATAGATTGCCATATGCTGAAAAACAAAAAAAAGATTCTGCGAAATAGACTTTAAGGCGTTATAGCAAAGAGTAAATATATTTTCCCCCAATTCTTTCATCCAAACAGAGCTTAATATTGTCTTCTCTTTCTCTCTCTCAGACATGGATATTTCGTTTTCTGCTGATTTTATTCATTAAATAATCGCTTTACTTTCGGTAACCAAATATTGTTGGAAAGTTTTTTTTTCAAAAGAGCAAACACGTCAGTGGAATCAGAAGTATTAGTTACTTTACCATTATGCAAATATTGCAATAGTCCTGATAAATGATTGCGTCTCTTTTTGATTTTTAGTTTTAATGCATCCTTGATGTTAGTAGTAAGGTCGCCGTCTATTTTTCCCAGGTTATTAAGCAAGAATTTTAATGCTGAGCCAGCAATAATAGATTGGCGTCTTACCTACTGCATATTTAATTGGCATCCATACAAATTGGTTTCTGTAAGCAGGATAAGTTCTTGGTTCGAAAACCGAAGCCGAAAATGTTTGATTTCTTTGCGTATTTAAGTTATTAATGTCATGATGCGTTCATATGATATTGCGGTGTCTCGACGTTATCAGGGGCCAACGAAAATTTGTCGTTTAATTTTAATTTGTATTTTTGGCTGCATAACCGGAAATCATTTGGCGTATTGTGATTGGAAATTTTGTAATTTGCCGAAATCTTTCAGCAAATAGCAAATTTCTTAGATCTGAATAGGTACAAAATTTTGACAATAGAAATATTAGCTACCATCCTTGATATTTAGGAAAAATTAATTAAGAGAGGCTTTGATATGCACTTGAATAGTTAGAGATACAACGCTGTGTCAAAGTTGAGAACAGGTTTTTGAGAACTTTTGCAATTAGTTCTGGTTTTCGTCAAGGAGGTATGTTGTTTCCGTTACTTTTGGAATACATCCTTCGTAAAAATGAAACACTTCAAGACAATACCTTGGATTAAATGACAATGGAGTGAAGAGATCCTTGATCCACTAGAATACTGTTCAACTTCTGTCGGTCTCAAAATCAACGAGTCAAAAACCAAGTATCTGTTGTCTGGTTTTCGAGGCCAAGGCACAATTGATTTAATAGTGTTGAACACACCACTTGAAGGAGTGATGAGATTGAAGTATCTTGGATCTCTCACTACGCACGATAATAGTGTGACGGAGGATATCAAGGTGAAATCAAAATGTCAATTATGAAATCAAAATATCTTCCAAACGCGACGTTGATGGCACAAACCGAGTTCTCTTTAACCACGTGATCAGAAATTTAATGCAAATTCCCGATATCGTGCAGGAAATCAAAGGGTAGCGAGTACACTGGCTCCGAACCGAATCGATCACGTGGTTCGACGTGCGATGATGACATCACGGCGTAGAGAGCGATCTGGCATCTTCTAATTGTTTGCAACAAGCTGGCTCGTGATTGAAACCGATGGAGTCAGATTTTTGACCCAGTAGGGGCCAATAATGGTCTGTAAAAACCGTTAAGAAAAAAAATTACTTTCCAAATTCTGTTTTTAAATTATAAATTTTAAAAATAAATAAAATAATAGATTCAAATTCAGTATTAGCAACAGTGTTGTCGAAAGTACTACTATAGGAGTAAATGTACTACTTTTAACACCGATGTACTACTATGCTCCGCAAATGAAGTATATACTCCTCAGAAATAATAAACCTTCATGCAATTGCACTTTCGCATGCAGTTTTTTGGGGTTTCATTTGTTTTACTGTGGTGGGAGAAATATATTTCACTATTACATACTCTTCCTATTACATAATTAGAAATGGAAACCAAAATGTAAGTGTTGTCATCAAATTCCTACAAATAATATTGTACACATTGATAGGCACAATAAGTCCGATTAACATAATGATTTCATAATGCTTTCAATTCCTTGAAATCATTATGAAATCAAAATTTTGCAATCTGAATTCAAAACTTTTTAAGAATATTTTAATATCGAAACACACCAAATTCTTAATTTATCAACAACAAGATGGCTATCAATCGGAGCAGCAGTAATATCACAAATTATAGAGCATTGGGTTGCGCTTAAACATGTTTTTGTACCATATGATTTAGAACAGAATTCAGACATGGCTCATGTTCCATTCCTTGAGTAACTCCTTGATTTCATGTTTTTCTTCCGACTACAAAAGTTTCACAATGTTATCAAATTTTGTTAAATCTGAGATGATTTTGGATAATGTGCTGGATAAAACTGATTTTTTAAATATTAACAATATTTTAAATAACTATTTAAGGGGAAACAGTTTCAGAAGGTACTGCCAACCGTGTAAGGAAATCGTGTTATGCTTATTACATACAGTAGTGTAATCAAGTCAGCACTCGAATTAATTGAGAAGAATAGGTATTAGTAGCTGTACGTGCTTGGACAAAAAGCAATTAGTCTATCTCCACTTATTCAGTTGTTTCCGATTTTTTTCAAAAACACTTTGAAGACGTTTGGACTTCTATATTCGATTTGAAAAATGGTGCAAACGAAAGATTAGAAAAAAGCATCCACAACATCGTAATTTTGTAGGATCTATTTAAAGTTTTCCTCATAGGTGTTCCTCATATTTTCCCAAATCAACTTTATTAAAGATAAGAAGTGTAAATTATTGTTTACCTCTGCAGTAAATGCCAATCTTATAGCCCTAGAGTTATTGGATGGAACAAATCCGTAATTACTAAATCATATATTTTTAAGTTACTGTTTATATTTTTTTTCGATTAAATTAAATTTATTATTTAATTAATTATGCATCTTTTAGTTTTGTTTTTAATAAACCATAATATATGTTTTTTGTTATACTCCTTTACTTTTTGAAATACTCCCATTGTCATATGATATGTGCTACCTTAGACTTTTTGCAAACGGCAACCCTGATTAGCAACAACATTGATATTATACATTATCATACATTGATATTATTAAAAATTTAATTTTAGTTAAGCACGAGTATAACCGCAACATATATACAAGTTTTTATGATGTGTGCGGTTAAAATTATTTATAATTTTGAAATATTGTTTATAAATTTTATATAATTAATTCCATAATTTCTCTTCTTTTAATTACAGCTTCATACACATGAAATTGTTGAAGTATGCGCAAAAATTTTATATCAAGTCGAATTACAACGAACAACCCTCGAACAAATGTGGGGCTTCTCGGTTGAAGCCGAACTAATTGAAAATGCTGATCGACAGGATGAATTGTGTTGTTATGTTAGCCGTGTTGAAGATAAAAGCGTTGCCATGCAAAATGGTAAGTACATATATTATATATAGTGAATTTTATTTCGTATTGTGTACATATAATATGCTTTATGCTAAGCATGTATATACATAACAATACGTAATTGTTTTTGTATTTATACGTATAGAAGTCGAATAGAAAAACTACAAAAAAATTACTGAAACGGAAATAAAAGTAAGAACACTCCTGCATATGGATTTCATTTGTTTCAAACTTCTGAATATAATGTGCTCTACATAGAAAAAGAAAAACAAAGAAAATCATGATTCCGCCATTTTGTTCAGTTTAATCAAAATCACTCAATGATATACAACTTATATGAGCATACATTTCATAATGCAGCACCATTTTGTCGTCAACTCAAAAATGTTTGAGGCAAAATTTAATTTATGCAGATACTCGAAACAAAAAAAAATTGTTATGTTATGCAATGCAAATTTATATACATATATACATCTAATTTACATCTTATACACAGCGAACAAAGATGTTCATCGCAAATAAGATGTAAAACAAAAAAACCGTGTTTCCACTTCTTAAATTCTCAATGTTTTACTTTTATAAATTTCTTGATGTAAAAAATGAGAGCTCTGTACATCACAAAACAAAAAAAAAACGAAGAAAATTGCGAACTGAATTTTTATTTTTCTTATCCGATATTTTGTTTTCCTTATCATCATCAACATCGTCGTCATCATCTTCATTGTTAAGTGATATAATATTATTTTTACGTTTTTGTTTGTATATATTTGTTATTTGTTTGGCTGCTTGTTTACTCTTATAAAGTACATAAGCGAGTAGCTGCCGAGAGACGAAGGAAAATTCAAATGATGACGACGATGATGTATGCGTATATAGTGAGCGAGAAGAGGAACACGGTGGGAAGAAAAAAAATGGAAAATAATATTTTCATTTATCTTATTTTATCTTCCAGATAAAATAAGACAACAACAACAATAATAACACGTAACTTTGATACGAAAAACGTAACGATTTGTCTTATCTAAAAATATCTGCCTTGTATATATATTCTTATAAACAGTGTACTTGTGTAGTGAAGAAACAAAAAATGATGTTTATTGATTGAATAGCATTTTTCAAAGTTACACACACACGCACACCGGTACAATCAAATACATATACCATATCTCGATACTGAAAAAGCTGCGAAAGCACACAACAATAACAAATCGTTTCAGCGAGCGCGCTAAACGAACACAAAGAATAATCGTCTAATTTTCAAAAACAATCGTTTAATCAAAACATTTTATGCCGCACGCCTCGCGAAATCCAATCAGCGTAATATACGAAAATATATATTTTTTTTTGTTGTAGGTCACGTGCATAATTTTATAAGAAACATAAATGAACTATTGTCGAAATGTTTCCGCTCGCAGTTCAAGATAAATAAAATGTTTTGAAAGTGGATTAAGCGATCAAAACGATAAACCACCCCTCCTAGTCGTTTTATGCCAGAGTGACTTAACTATTATTCTATTAGTAAATATCGGTGAATGACATTATTTCACCGCCCAGGTGGCGCAGTGGTTAAAGCTGCGACAGTTAGAGCGGAAGGTACCGGGTTCGAATCCCGATCAGGGGCAGGATGCAAACAGATTGTAGAGATAAAAACAAAACAAAGACATTATTTCGTCCTTAACTTCATACATTTCATCTCTTAATCTCGTAGATTTTGAGTTTGAAGAAACAAACTCTCATATTTTGAGACCACTTAAATGTCTTTCTAAGCAGGCCACCAGGCCAATCTTTCGAATTCACCGCAGCATCAAATTATTCGCCTATGATATTGATCTTATATGAAATATAATTCTATTTCAGGCTTAGGAACTATTCGTTGCGTATACACGTCATCAGTTCGTATAATTTTATCCACTAATTGTTTGAATGATACTGAGCTGTGGATTCGACTAATAAAAAGCCATCTTCTTGGTTGAGCTACTAGAATACTAATTTAACTAGTTGAGGTTTCAGGCGTTAATTTGGAACTGATCTCGTTACTTCCTATGACACTACTATCTTACAATTTACTTGCATCCATATCTTTTCTTCCGTTCGTTAGAACGGTGGATTTTGGTTCACCTAGAATTTTCACTAAATAAGTGTTATCTGTAGTGGATGTTTCTGAATGCAGTATAACTTAGATCCTACTATCAAAACATTTACAGTAGCACAATGACGGTTTTTTTATAGTTCCATGATCTCGTTATTCAGTTCCAGTGTTCTGGAACTGGCCAATTCGATTGTTTGAGAAAATTTTTCCATTTGGTTAGACAATAAGTCCAGTTTCTCTGCCACAACTATAATGTTAAAGTTGCAGCAGTTACCACAATACAAACGAGGGCATTTATGCGATACTATCGGCTGTGACACTGTCTGTGCTATGGATAAATATTTGGCGTGATAGATTTTCGAGCAAATCCCATTGCAACAACCATTCATTTTAAAAAATAATTGTCACATAAATAATAAAAATGAACTGATTACTGTATTGAATATGAGACTCTGTTTCGGATCATATCTGGATAATTGACAACGCAGCCACAGATCAAAAGTCAAAAATCCAAAAGTTAGTCTAACTCTCAACTTTCTTTATTTCTCACAATTAAATGTACAAAATACATCCAGATCTGCATCACCTTAATTTTTCACCAATGGAGAGAGAATCGAACCTGAGACCGTGGCGTGATGAGAAACTCACTTAACCACTAAGCTACAACCGACGACCGATTAATACAACACTTCCCTGATACAGCGATTTAGCACTTTAGATCATTAAGTTGCAGCAGTCAATGAACTAATTTCAGTCACTGTTGGGCGTGTAAATTACTCGATGTAGTTTACACGTTTTATTACATGTAAAAAACGTGGAATTTACATGTAAAAAACGTGGAAAAACGTAAAATATGATTTTATGTAAAAAAAAAACACGCGCCATCTCTTATCAAATTTTATTGTAACTAAAGCACCATCTGTTACAAAATCTTCTTACTATTTTACGATTAGAATTTGTACGAATAGAATTTGAGCAAAGCGAACGTCGGTATATTTTTGACATTTGAAAATAGATGGCACTGCGAATGATGTTGCTTTGTTTTTTACATCTAATTTACGTTTTATGTAATTTACGCTATTTTTTACATAATTTACATAATAGATGTAAAAAACGTTTGTACAAGTAAAATACCAACAGTTATTTTAGTAACAATGTTGAATAGTGAACAATATGAGCTTTTCACCCAAATATCAAAAGTTCTCGTACTATAAACAGGATAAAACATTATTCGTTTAATCACCAAATATTTTGAAGGTTAAGCAAAAACACAAACACAGCTCACAGATCCAGAACTTAGTCTAACTCTCAATTTTATTTATTTCACACAAATTAATCTACAACATGGTGAATATACCGCACCAGTGAGGCATGACACTAATATATCACTTAAGTGATCAAACTTCAATACTTCACTAATTAATGCTATGATAAATGAGCCTAACCGCGTCTCGCATTGAGACGTAACGAACCATTAATAAGTAATGTGGTGAATATTGTAGGGGTTTTTATGTCATCTGGATCCGGATCATCTTAATTTTTGGATCAACGGTGAGAGAAACAAACTGAAACCGTGGCGAGATGAGAAAATCTCTTAATTACTAAGCTACAACCGTTGGGTTAATATATTATCTCCCTGATACAGCGATTCAGCACCATGCTTATATACAAATCAGATGGAATCTCGATCATTCCATTCAGTTGCAGCAGTCCATCAAGTAGTGCATAAATTTACCAGTACATTTCGACATATCTTCCAACTTCATGTTAGTATAAGTGTATACAACTTTAGTTTCGACTCACTCGCTGCTTTCACATGATGTTTACTCGCTCGCTTACTATCTTTTTTCTCATATTATTACCACATCATTACAACGGTCGAAGATATAATATATCTCGCTCTTCAAAACAGAACTCCAACATACACAAATCGCATGGTCTCCGAGTGGTGGAATAAACTAGGTTCTCTTTCCCCCATTATTACATATATGCCTCGTACTATAACCAATCGGTCATGGACTCTCATGACGTATATTACATTACGCCTATTCGTCACAATATAAGGTGCAGTACGAGTTTAATCAGTTGAACTTACCGGAACTATATGATACCTTACGTGGGATTGTTCTATAAGCTGTGACTTTACGGAAGGCCGAGTAATAAAATTATTTTGATCTATCACTGTAAACGTGCTCCTCAAAAGTCCACCTGATGTAATATAAATATTTGAGAAATCTAGTACTTATTTATGATATCGATGCTTCAGAACATGGATCTGCTTTGTTATGCTTGATTAGCAGAATGAATGTCACTGTCGACAACAATTAATTCTTATAACAAGTAAATTAAGTTCATTAATCATAATGTTTTGCTTCCATGCTTCCAATTTATTGGTTAACACAAGTTCCCAGACCATCTTCCATACTTTTTGGTACATAATATAAGAGTCAGATTTTAGCTAGTGCTTAAATTCGGCCAAAAGATATTCACATCACATTTATGTGGCGAAGACTTGTATCCAAATGTTATATAATAAATTTGACTATAAGCATGTACAAGTAGAGCCATCTATAATACGATTCTGGTACAAGTTATAACTCTGTTATTTTCATATTCACTCAAAAAAATTTCCTAGTTATTTAAACAATTTCCTAGTAATACTGACAATTTTTTTGTTCCTATACGTCCAACAAAAACTTTAGGTTATTTTTACAAAGTAACAAATGACATTGATAAAATTAATAAAACAATAGTATTATTTACAAATAAGGATTTATTAATAGCACCGATCTTTTGTTTAATTTGATAATATATTTTATCATTAATACAAAACCTATTATTAAAGTAAAAATTTTTTTTCAAGGTAACATAAATGTTTTATTATAAAAACAATTTATTTGTATAATTTACAAAATCATTTAGGAAAACTACAAAAAAAATTAACTTTTACAGTAGCTCATTTTAAAATGAATAAAAGCTTTTATTACAAAAACCAAATATTTGGATTATCCATAAAATATTTTATTAATGATTTGTGTAGAATACAAATACTTTTGCTCGTTTTACATTAATTTGTTACTCATATTTTGTAAATATTACCAACAGCGTTGTTATATGTATATATTTATTTATATGTATAAGTAAAACCAATTAATATTATATTATTTTAATTTTGTTAATTCAACATTTTATTAATTTATTTTCTTTATTTTAAATTCTATACAACAATTATTATTATACTTATCTAATTCAAATTCACATTAAATATTAAAAAATTGTATATGTACTATAATAACCTTATTTATTAGCATTTTACTGTCATAAGTTTTATTCCAACTTTTAAAACTTTGAAATGGAGCTTTTCTTTTAGTTCCGCCACAAAAATATGTATTAAACATTTTTTCGAATCTTTCTGGAATCTTCGAATCACTGGAAGTTTTGACTTCTCTCATTGCTGGAGATAAAACATACTGTAGCAGGTTGTATAAAGATTGCGGTAAACTAATCTGCAAATTACGAATAAATCGTGAAAAAATTATATTAATAGATAAAATATGAATTGTTTTAATAATAATACTTATCGGTAACTACCTCTCTATCTGCAAAATATTTAAAATACTAAGACAAAAATCATTTTAATTATTCTCTACTAAAAATTTAAAACATAAAATAATAAATAGCAATTATAAACACTTCACAATAATACTTTTGAATAAAACTTACCTCTTAGTATAAAATTTCATCTATCATTGAACTTGCTTGACTTCAAGTACAACACAATAGAACAATTTTTCTCCGTTATCCACACGCGATATAATTTATAAAATACATTTTTGTAAAACATATAAAATACTTGTGTATATTACAAAATTATTAAGAATTAACCATTTTTTTGTAAAAAATTCAAAACATTTGCTACTTAATGTAAAATATTTAGTTAACATTTTGTAAAATTTACGAAAAATTTTAATAAATACAAGAATTTTGAATTTTGAACAAGCAAATTGTAATTAATTGTGATTTTTTAAGGTACAGTTATACGAATATAAATTGTGTGTCTCTTCAACAACGATATAATTAATACTTTAGATAACTACAAGATAAGATCTATTTGAAAATTGCTTTATTAATGCTTTTCATCATGTATTCGTCTAGATAGTATCCTGTCCTTATTCACATCTTAAATTTGGATATAAAACTGGTTTCTTCAGTTTTTTAACAATTATTATGATAACAAAACACTATAGCATATTATCGAAATGTCTTAATTAAAACCATTATAAATATAAATTAAATGTGTTTCTAATCGTAATTAGATAATTTTATCAAATGATTAAATAATTTTTAGTTTTACATTAAAATATTGTATCTATATACAATATTTTATATATATATACGTTTGTAAAAAAAATTAATATTATTTATGAAAATCATAAAAAAACATCTATTCTCGTTGTAAATTTTAAAATTATTTTGTTAATATTTTCTTTTTTTAGAAAAATTATTTTTGATTCATCTTGTATTATTAATTAATCTTTTGTAATAATAATGCACTATTTTGTTAAAGTGATCGATGTTTTTGTAAAGTTCAATTGATTCTTTGGCTAGTTTTACAATATTAATGTTTGTTTGACAAAAAAAATTGTTAACGAAACGCAATCATTGTTCATCAAATTTTGTTCAAATTACAAACAAAATTGATGATTTAATAAAAATTTTGTTATTTTAGTAAAAAATATCTTAAATGAACAAAAGTTTCTCTAGAAATCAGACAGTTTTGGTTGAATAAACAATACTATTTGTAGGCAGATTTACAAATGATATTTGTAAAAATAACCTTAAAAATTTCTTTGAGTGTTCTAAGACCTTATTTTCTTTGATTTTTATAACTTCTGGTGAGTATAATACTTTTATGTGATAAACCAAAACTATTGGTGTACCAGCTAATCACAACTATTTTCACCATCACCAGTTGCCACTGACATTATATATTAAACAAAAGTGATCTACGTTACACCCAATTCCAGGTGATTTTTTTTTTATATATTCTGTTTTGGGGCTCAAGGCACTCCCAATTCTTTCGCTTATTAACCTCCTTACCTTACGCTTTGCAGCCAAATCGAGGATGTACGGCTATAGGACCGATTTACCTAACACGGATCGTAATCGTATGGTGAAAAATCCGTTTTGCATCTTGCCCCTATCGGGATTCGAACCCGGTATCTCCTGCTCCAACTTCCGCAGCTTTTAACTACTGCGCCACCTGGGCGGCCAATGGGAAAATGTTTTATTATAACTTACGATTCTCACGATGTATCATATGTTCTCTAGATCAATTAATATTTATGAGCTTTTAGCACAAACAAATGATTTCTGGTAACTCCACAGTAAAATAATAAAAGTGTCAAATTGCTGTTTGGTGGCATATGTCACATATCTTCCAATGAAATGACAATATCATATAACATCAAATTGCACATTATACACTTATGTTTAAGCAGATATTTCTTGTAAATCGGTATTTTTACGTATATTTTTTTTTTTTTTTTTTTTTTTTTTTTTTTTTTTTTTTTGTTTAAGAAATCTATATTTCTGTATAATATTACAACTAATCTCAGTGATTATCTAGTAAATGTTTTGTATTTTTAAGCAGTGTAGCATCTTATGGGATGAGAAAAATCGGTTCATCCCATTTCGTTCAGTCCTTTGATTTCAGTAGTTCAGGGAACCACTAATTCTAAAGGCTTTGTTCTTTTTAGGCGCTTTGGTCCATTGGTGTGATCCAGTAGGTTCCGCAGCTCCTCGTTGTCATGTTGCTGCAGTCGCAGTACATGACTCCTTGCAAGCTTAATTATTTCATCACTGACGTATTCCATGTTAAGGTCTCGATGGAGGTTGTCATTTCTAATATACCATGGAGCATTGACAATGCTACGTAGTACTTTATTTTGAAATGTTTGTATGATCTTAACTGTAGTTTTCTTTGCACATCCCCAAAGTTGAATGCCGTATGTCCAGATAGGTTTAAGGATTTGTTTATATAATAGTAGTTTGTTTTGCGTTGTCAGCTCAGAGTTTCTTCCAATAAGCCACTGCATTTTTCTGAATTTAAAATTCAATTCTTGTCTTTTCTTTTTAACATGTGCTTTCCACCTAAGCTTAGTGTCTAGTGTCATGCCAAGGTATTTCGCATTGTCTGAGTAAGGAATTTGTTGAAAATTCAGTCTAATCGGGATGTATTCTACTTTCTTGTTGGTGAAGTTGATGTGTGTTGATTTTGATTCGTTTAGCATTATTCTCCAAGTTTTTGTCCAAGTGTTTACTGTATTAACAGCAATTTGTAGTTTCCGTGTTGACTCGAAAATACTAATATCAGTAGTCATAATTGCAGTGTCATCAGCAAAAGTCCCTATTCTGGCTTCTGCTATATTTGGTAAATCATTTGTATACAGAAGGTATAACACAGGGCCAAGCACACTACCTTGTGGGACTCCTGCCAATATTTTCTTTAGTTTTGAGTACTCTTCTTCTTGTCTCACTCGAAAATAACGGTCATTTATGTATGACTTAAGCAATTCAAAATGTTGTTTTGGTAGATCTCGTTGAAGCTTAAATTCCAGACCATGGTGCCAAACCTTATCAAATGCTTGGGCTACGTCTAGGAATACTGCTGAACATACCTTCTTCTCTTCCAACGCCTCTTCAATCGTATCAGTGATTCTATGTACCTGTTCTATTGTTGAGTGGCCTTCTCGAAACCCAAACTGATGTGGTGGTATAAGTTTCCTAGTCTCTATAATTGGCTTGAGTCTCTTCAGAAACAATCTTTCGAAAATTTTTGATGTAGTTGTTAATAAAGAGATTGGCCTGTATGATGTTTTGTCATTTAACGGTTTATTAGGCTTAGCAATCATTATTATTTCTGCTACTTTCCACTGTCTCGGAACATAACTTTGTCTAAAGACAGCATTGATTATGTGCTGTAGCTTTCGTAGTGCTTTTTCTGGTAGTGCTTTGATTATTTTTGCTGTTATCAGGTCGTAACCAGGAGCCTTTTTATCTTTAAGATTTTTTACTTCTTCTTTGATTTCTTTCACAGTGACTGGTAGGAGAGGTACCTCGTCTATTTTGTTGACCGGTGTTAAATATTCATTCTCTACCTGCCCAGTTGGTGGTTTGAAGGTAATTTCTAGGTGTTCGGCAAAAAGATCAGCTTTTTGTTTATCGCTGCGAGCCCAGGTTCCATCAGCTTTTTTTATGGGTGGCACTTGCAGTTTAGGTCTTTTTAGACTTTTAGTGGCCTTCCACAACGAATAGTCCGTGTCAGATTTACCTGTCAGGTTACTTAGAAAGCAAGCTACTGACTCATTCTTGATCTCTTTTATAAGCAGTTTAAGTTTGTTGCACAGATTATTTAGGATTGTTTTATCTTCAGGAGCTCTAGTTCTCTGCCAAGTCTTGCGAGCTCGTCTTTTTTCGTTAACCAAGTCTCTCACTTCAACTGGGTAGCTTATACTTTTCTGTATTATATCATGCTGGATGGGAGTACTTTCCCATGCCGCTTTCTGTATACTTTCAATGAGATTTTCCAGTTCTTCTTCTATCATATGATCGTTCGAGATCGGCACCTGTAGATTGACGCTTTCTTCGACTAGCTGGCGAAAGTATTCCCAGTTTGTTTTGTTATTTGTTAGTCTTGGAGGGCTTGTTTTCCTTATTGCCGTGGAACTTATTGTCATTAAGACTGGAGAGTGATCCGATGATAGTCCTTCTTCATTTTCAACTACTAGGTAATTTTCGGAGATACCTCTGGATATATAGAAGTCTAGAAGATCAGGAATTTTATTTACGTCTGTCGGCCAGTAGGTTGGCTTTCTACTGGAGTGGAACTCACATTTTAATATTCTGCCTGCTTCAAATAGCTCTCTTCCTTTGGGAGTAGTTCGATTTGATCCCCAAAATATATTTTTTGCATTAAAATCGCCTCCAATAATGAAATTTTTACCAAGCGATTTAAAAAGTTTGATGTAGTCTTCCTTTTTTGGGTTATATCTGGGTGGACAGTAGATTGCTGATATAGTGTAGCTCTTGTAGTTTTTGGTTTCAATAGAAACAGTTGCTACTTGCATAGCTTCTTCCTCTATTTTAAGTTCTTCTTGATGTTTAATATTTTCCTTGATGAAGATTGCTGTTCCGCCTCTAGCTCTTTCTGCTGGGTGAAGAGCTTGATAGCACTGGTATCCACGAATTTTGAAATACGAGATTCTAGTAGAGTGACTTTCTGAGATTAGGCATATATCAATGTTTTTTGTGTTTAAAAATACTTCTAATTCTGAAATGCGTTGCGCAAGACCATTTGCATTCCAGGTAGCAATTCTTAAATAGTGTGTCATTATGTTTTTTTGTTTAATTTGAATGGATTAGAATTAAGGTAGTCAATGATTTCTCTAGTTTTACCTGTCGCGTCTGTTATTTTTTTATTTTGGTTAATCGATGTATTTTCTAGTGTTTCTAGTCTTTTTTCTTTGTCTTTTTACGTATATAATTCATAATACCTGTGAGTGTGAACGTTGAATTTGAATTTTTTCAAACATTTTCTGTTCCTGCTGCAGGAAGTAGCAAACAAACACAAAACCTGGGAAATGTCGGTTATGAGATTAGGCCACTTATGCCAGTCATTCAAAAATCGAATGTATATTTTCCAAGTCCAGAAATAGTAGTGGTATATAGTGTTCGCTAGCCTATTGTAACCTGTCTATGATAGAGTACACTGTCAAATACTGCTTCTTAAATATTTGAATGTTTTTGTTATTTGTTTTAAGGTTCGACTTTCATTACGAATTTCATGATTGGGACTTCGCGTATACTGCGGTTCAACCTTATGTATGCTGATGCCGCGTACAGAGCTGATAGACTATCTTTTGAAATGGTCTATTAATATGTTATTTTTTCAAGTTGTAGAGGTGGCCAATACAATAATACTATGTTTTGTTCCTGCATCCACACTTTGACATCCTGGCAGTATAAATAGGGACATTATCCAAACCAGTTTTATAAGAAGTTGCGGTCATTTTTAACGACTGAAACTCAAATTAAATTCTTCAATAAAAACCACCCCTTTACTGTGTCTTTTATTAAAAATTCCCTAAAGTCATGAAAATAATAGTTGTATCCATCTGAACCGTCCAAATTTAGAAAAATTGTCATCGTAAAAAACAAACGTATACCGTAAATTCTGTGCGCTTCATTTAACGAAAGCTTTTCCATAATGTGTTGAAATTTGAAATGATTGCTCTGCTGGTCATAAAATCAGTGTTCAACCCTTAGTTTACTGAACGATAGGGTGGAATTGGAAGCTTCTCTAAGAATTACCCATCGGTCGTATACTGTTGTATAGGTATTGAAGAACACTATGATTATCCCCATTGAAAGTCCGGATTTGAGCTTTCTCTTCTATACTAAGAACTTTCCTTTAGGCGTAATTGCTTTAGAAATGATGTATTTCAGTTCAAAAAAAAATAGTATGCACAAATCAAACTACATGAAGGTTTTTAACTATAGATCGCAAAATTAGGGTCATGACTCATGTACACATTAAGTATGTAACCACAGTAACTTCTTATGGAAATTCATTAAGGAATTAAGAATGTTGGGTTAGAAAAACACCCATTATCATCCCATTTGGTGTGTATAGGAGACATAGTTTCGAGAACGGTTCCTAGATGGTTGCTCTATTCTTCCTATCTTCATAGGATCCCAATCTTCACAAGAATCTTCATATTTCTAGAAATTAAGACAGACTTTTGAGTTAAAAAATTGATCACGCTGCGAGAAGAGGTACACATTCCAGTGATACTCTTGAGTATCTTCGAATCTCTTTTATGGTTCGTTAAGAATTTATGAACCTTAAAAAAGTTAAGTTGTTGTGGCTGCTATCGCACACTTAGACCAATTTTGATCCGTTGTGATACCAGTTTATACGGCCATAGGTCCGACATGGAAGATGGGTCGGCTCAAGGATTCTAAACACGACAGAGAATCCAGATATGTTAATTTTCCCACCGATCACACCGCCCAAACGATCGAAGGTGAAAACCTCATTTTGCATCTTGCCTCGAATCGGATTCGAACCCGGTACAACTGCCGCAGCTTTAACCACTGCGCCACCTGGGTGGTTTATGAACCTTATATGGCTCTCCATTTTTGAAAAAGATTTCTGGCAGGAATTGGCACTAGAAACTCAGGATTTTCCAATTTTTTACAAATGGTTCGGGGTGAGCATCTCTGTTCGCCTGTCTGATTGCTGGTGTTACGAGTATTATAGTGGTCTTGAACTGTTTAAGACATAATATGGTAACTATACTGTTGTAATCCGTTTTCTTTACCTCTACAGTGGTATTGAGTTGCTATGCTCAACTTTTAACAAGATGGGTGAAAACTTCATATTACTGAGTTTCTATACCGTCACGCTTAACAAAGGAATTGTTGGCAATTACCGCAATGTATCCAGTAAATCAAACCAAGTTGTATTAAAAATCATCCGGTAACTTTATCATTGTAAACATCTTTCAACCAACAACCTTTACGAACCAAAAAATAGTATTCGCAAATCAAACCAACGGAGGTTTTTAACTAGATCGCGGATTCTCATGGAAATTTATTAAGGAAATAAAGATATCGAGGAAGTAATAAACACCCATTAAGGGCCGTTTACGGCCTCATAGCCATATATTATTAGGAGATATAGTTAGTAGAGAACGGATCCTAGATTCTCCGAAAAGTTGTGGTTATTTTCATAAGATGTCACAAAAATCTTCATATTTCTAGAAATTGAGACAGATTTTTGAGCTAAAAATTCGATCACACTGATTTTTTAACTTAAAAGTTAACAAAGCTCGAACGAATACTTAATTCTCAAAATATTGAAAATGTTTCATGATTCGTTTAAGACTTTCGAATACGCTTCTCCAGGGATTACTGGAATGTGGTAGAGAAGGATTAGCACCGGTAGTTTAGGATTTTTCTATTGTTTTCACCGGAAGTTAAGGATTTTTCCATTTCGAATGGTTCGCGGAGACTCTCCCTGATTCCTGGTGTTAGGAGTATTGTAGTATGGTCTTGACTGATTAAGACACAATGTTTTATCTATACAGTTGATATGGGATCACTTATAAATACTTACGTCTATGGTGGTGTCGAGTCACTTGGATATCTTGTTAACGTGCATTACAAGCGAATATTCTTGTTCTACTGCTACTCTAAAGACAGGAGTAACGAGGTATACTGCAACGCGGAGATAAGTGCTTAGTTGCATTGAAAAACACCGCAATGAAGGCAGTAACACAAACCAAGCATGTACAAGCATATTAGAATTCTGAACTCAGATAGATCAAGCCATTCTAAAACCGCAAATTAAGGTCATCTGGTAACTTTACGCAGTTGAAATTCAAATTGTATCGTTTTAGTTGGAAAACCTCTATACATCTTTAATACTATCATTCATTTAGCTCACTTGTAAATGTATAAATAATCACCTTGTTATTTGATCAAATTTGTTTTTAATGAACCAACAAAATACGACCCAAACCTAACACAATATATAGTGACAATACCAATTTAAAAGCCCTATATACATAGAAAAAAAAACCATCCCGAATATTTAATGCGTTACGTACGTACAAATCAATCATGAAACCAACGATTCGTAAAATCCTAAACTCTTTTGAATCCAATATAAGGATCATCCTTTTTGTTTCTCTCGACATCGGAACTTTTTTTTTATACATACATAAACATACATATATCAATCAATATTCATTATCAATCATTATGTAAGTGACTAAACAGTATTTCGAATCTGCCTCTTTACAGTTTATATTTTGGCATTATACTCGCATGTAATTCGATTCACATATAATTTTGAGATGAAGTCATCAGTTTCCTGTTATCATTTTTCAAAAAAAAAAATACTTTTCTTTGCCAACATTTTTTTTTTCAAAATAACTTCAAATATTTTAAGACTGATAACATATGAATTTATACACGAGTATATGTATGTATGAATTTGAGTATCTTGAAAAGAAGGCAACAAAAAAAACTTTTCTAGCTTTTTGTTTGAAACAACTTTTGTACGTCGTACATATATGCGGCACATAAATGAGGGAAACATCAGAGAGAAAAGTTGAAGCACAAACAAAAAAAAGAAAAACGGAAAACAGTTTTTCTTTTCTTTTGTGACCAACAAAAAGTTTTAATTTTTTTTTTTTTTTTACTGTTGATAAAAGTTTAAATCAAAAGCTATAATTCATATTCTAGATTTTTGGGTTGTGCCAAAGAGATTTCTCACAACATTTTGTCAAGTTTTTCCTCTTATTGTATTTTATTATTGTGAAAAATTATTATTTTTAAATAAAACAAATAGTTTTCTTTTGTTTTTATTATCAAAGTTACGCAGTGTCGTTTTATTTATAACATTTTTCCATCATTAACATTTAAATGATGCGATTTTATTCGACTGTTTCCCGCACGTTTGTTTCGATAAAATGGCGTCCGTATTAATTTCAATATTTGTATATGTTTTTGGTATACGAGGGAGGTAACAAAAGTTTGCTTAGTCTCTACATAATCGCCATTGATTTTAAAGTATTTCGATAGCCTATAGATCGACTTCTCAAAACAGTCTTCAAAATCTTGCTTTTTAAGGTTAAAGACCTTTTCCCTCAAAATTGTTTTAATTTTTAGAAATACTTATAGAACCAAAATTCGTCAGCAGTAACGACTTTGCTAAAATGACTATATATATTGCCCCAGTTTATATGGAACCCATCGAGCAGATCCTTCGTGTATTTCAGATGATTATTTATGAGAGTGAAGTATTTCCTAAACATTCTTAAACCAACAACAACAAACAATTTTGTTCAATGTGTGTGTGAAATTCGTAATAACGCGTAAAATAAAGAAAATTTATATTTCATGAATTATATTTCATGAAAATGTATATTTCATGAACAGCAATTAATAATCAATGATTAACTACACCGGCATAATTTCGTAGCTCAATTACGAAGTAAACTAATGAAAGCAACAAATTTTATAATTTTTTTGTCAAAAATATAAATGAATTGTATGATAATACTGATTAAATAAGAAAAACAAATATATTAGTGGTTTATAGTATACGTAATTCGTAATAGGGGTAAATTTCATATGTCTACGATTTTCCTATAGGTTTTCCGGTATTTGGAAAAACCAGGGCCAAATTCTAAGACTACTTTTGAGTTGTTTGGAGCCTAAACAACAATTGTTATCAACTATTGTAATAAAGTTTGAGCATTTTTCATGTATGTTTCTATTACATGAAAAACAATTAATAGTTTTGGAATTCTTGATTGTTTCAAAGAAAGATAAACAGTGCTCGCTCGAAGAGTCGGAGCTATTGATTATGGTTTGTTTTAAATAATTTCTATATTCGTTCCTATTAGTTTGGACTCCAAACAACTCAAAAAAGGTCTTAGTATTTGGCCCTGCTTTTTCCAAACACCGGAAAACCTATAGGAACATCGTAGTACATATGAAATTTATCCGTATTACGAATTTCGTATACTAAACCACTAGATCCTCTATGTTTTGATGACTTTTAATTTTCTTTAGAAATTTGGATGATATTTTAATTTTTACCACCAAGTCAAACTCTATAAAGATTTATCGGTTTATCCGTATAAATTGTAATAATACGATTTTTTACGCACACAATTAAACATAATTTTGGTTTAGGAAATACTTCATGTATTTGAGCAAAAGAATGAAGTTTTTCCTAAACTGTCCTTAAAAAAAACTGAGGTTTAAGAATGTTTAGGTAATTCTTCTCGTGAATGATTATTCAATATTTTCAATACAGCCATGGTATGCATGGCTAATTCATCAGCAATAATTTATTGTGTCAATTGTGGAAGATTTTAATCGACCTTCTCGAGGCTCAGCCTCTACAAAAAAATGTCCAGTCTAGATCTTGAAAAAAAGAACAAAAATAATATTTTCATATTTATTCTTAATCTTCGTCTGCTTTGATCTTCGTTAATGACTGCACCAATTATTTACACGTTACTGTTAAAAAAATATTTGCCCAATTTTCTTTATTTTTTGAGAATATCCAGAAATCACAAGGAGCTAGATCCGGAGAATATAGGGCTCGTATTTCTTTGGTGCCAGAAATACCTCTTTCTTTTAGTCTTCCAACAATTAATTGAAAACTTTTAGCAAGCAGTCCCCGGTATGGAAATAGCAGCTACCATAGGTAAAGTAAACTGGCATCATTACTTTTGTTGCTTAGCTTTTACGGATGGGTTAGCTCCTGTTGGGCTCCATACCATAGCTGCTGTTTGACTACCAATTTTCGAATTTATTTAGGAACAATTTATCAAACTGCACTCGAGCCTCTTTATGGATCTCATTTAAAATTCGTGAAATCAATTGAGCAGGTTTCTTTGCGTATCCCAGATGATTATTTAATATTCTCAAAACAGCCGCCATGGCATTCAAGGCCAATTCATCAGCAATAATTTCTTATCTCAATCGTGTATCTTCGTCAACTTTGGACTTCAGCAGAGCCACAGTAACGTCATCAGTGGAAGCCACATTAACGCTTGCTCAGAGCTCCTCCTATTCAGAAAAATGTCTAGTCTGGATCTTCGGAACCACTTGGAAATAGTCTGAAGAGTCATTGAATATTTGAAGTGGCTTTAGTGCTGATGGTGGAATTTTGAGTGGTGCTTCTTCAGCTATTTTGCATTTTCTCATCTCCATTTTAACCGATCGTTCTGATTTTAGAGTCGCCTACTAAGCAGACTTTTATTACTCCCCTCGTAAAATTTAATAAAATAGTTCTTAAATTATACATTTATTATTTACATATAACCCGGATGGCTATTCTGTATTATACCCTTTCATGTATATGTTGATGTTAACGAGATGGTTTTGAGTTTGAAAATAATTTGGAAAAACAAACAATTCAACATAATATTATTATAGGGTTGGTAAATAAAGTAAAGAAACGTTGAGCGAATAAACTACCACAATTTGCTGCTGGGTGAGTCGATTTTGCATTGTTGAGTTTTATTTTTGAACGTAATTGTACAGAATAATCTACCATTGTGATATACAATTAAAACAAGTAGGTTGGTTTTTATTTTTAAAAGCTCGCATATATAGAAAGACTTTCTGCTATTAAGGGATATATATTTAATTTCTTAAACCGAATTAAGATTTTCCTAATTACGTTTTCTCAATCAAATCTTCAACAATTCGTATCCAATTAGTTACAATATATAAAATCGAGCGAATGATAATATTCGGAAAATAAACAAAATAATTATTACGAAGAAAATTGAGGTGTGGTCATTTGGTATATAGGGTGATTTCACATATTTGTGAAATAATCTCTCAGGCTCGATTGGCTCATTGCGACATTCCCTCCCAGACGTACACTGAATTGCAAATACGCAATTCATTATCTTTGCATATTGTGCTGCTCTCAAAATTGTAGGAATTCCCACCTTAAAGAAAGTAACGTACATACCAGGGGGGATATATTATTTCAACTCAGGCTTTATATTAAACCCCATTCAATGTACTTAGCCACCAAATAAGTGAAACAAACGAGATTATGGGTGTGATAACCGAAACATATTAATAGCCAGCATACAAGTTTGAGTTTCAAACCTTATGATTTACCAAATAACAGTTTGCATTTCCATCAAATGTAATATGCGCCTTCTTGCACTTCTCTTCAATTGGATTTTGTCACGTAAATTCAAACAAACACACCTTCGATGTCCAGAAACTGTTCCAAGGCAGATTTCTTGCTGTCTAGTGATTTTTCAATCCGTTCAATGATTTCATGGACAGCCTTGTGTGAGAAACTTGGTACTAAGTGGTACTAAGACCTTCATTGCTCACAGAGAACTCTCTTGAGTTTAGGGAATACATTTCTTGTACTCTCTTTATGAAAATTTATACAAGACCCAATCTTTCATAGCTTTGTTGAAAAGTGTTCTTGTCCGCTTCCTCAATCTGCTCAGTTTTCTGGTCCCATATGGTGTCCCAGTCCTTTATGCTTACTTAGAGAACAGCTTTTCTCGTATGGTCTTCTTCAAGCTCGTCAGCGGGTCTTTCCATTCTAATTTCAGGTTAATCACTGGTAAAGATTGTTTCAACACTCGAAGTAGTATAGACGCATTCTTTCCTCTTAAAGTCATATGAATCAAAATGGATTCTGTTCAACTAGGTTCTGTTAGGTTGGGTAACTTCTAAAAAACAGAGGAACAAATGATTTCTATAGCTTGAGCTCTTAAGCATTGAGTTTGAGCACTTTTGAAAAAACAGCTGAAAGCTGGTTCAGAAGGTCTAACTGTTCAGTGTTAAAAGTTTCTAATAAACTATCCGAACCAAAGGATAGCAATATATTGAGGGAAAAGCTGGTATTTGGCATTGTACAATAGACAATAACTTAAGGCATGGGTCCATTGCGCTGACTGATTGCGTTAAGGTGCCAAACATGAATATGGTCGCCATGATAACAGATTCAGCTACTTCTTTGCATCTTACACCGGAGAGGAAATCTAGGATGGTGGCCATCTCTTTCTCCTCTTTAACAGCTTTAAGGAACCATTTGGTTACTAAAGTACTCCAAAGCTACGAGTGCAGCACATAGTTCTATTACTCAACCTATCGTGATCATCATCGATTTCTTTATTCATTAAACCTCTGACTCCACTATTTTTGGCATTGTAAGTCAAATAAGACCTCCAATAATATTGTTGCGACTATTTTCGAAACGAGCAGAGTTTCGTAGATAACTTACAACCTTTTTATTTGCACAATAAATTCTATAAATTGTATTCGCCGGTTTTTCATCACGCCGCGGTCTCGAGTTCGATTCTCGCCGCTAGCCAAAAATTAACATGCCACCGGATGACATAAAATGCGTTTGTGTGTAAAAACATTCGTTGGGTTGACCACCTACAATGTGCACCAATCGTTAAAATTGGTTCGTAAGATCTCAGTTGAGACGCGGTAAGGGCCGTTTACGGCCTCTAAGCCATAGAATATTTATTTTTTATTAGTCGCTTGTCATTAGTCACTTCACTTTTACCATTTTAACACTTCACTGGGTAAAACAAAACTTGTTCGATAAAAATCAGATGGATTCTCCATCTTTCTATTCTTTCTACAACCGTCAATATAGTGATGCTTTCGAGATATTTCCATGTCTCATTATAATAGAGTCTTCATGTGGTTCCCATTTAGTAGCCAAATTCTTAACCTGAAAGCAACCATCATTACATTCCCGCTTAAGGCGTCCAAAAAATAATAGCTCTCGCTCTCCGGAAATTAACTTAATTATAAAAATATTCCAAGGTCTTTGGTTTGATTTGAACCAGCTTCTATTTAGTTGGCCATTGAATCGTGAACCACTCCATTGATATCACTACAATGGAATTTACTTACTTGGTGGAAGCCAGTTTAAGTAACTTATAAACTTATAATTGTAAATGATTGTTAAAAGATTGTGGGAAATTGTTAAATCATTGGTTAAGTTACATTAGGACCAGGATGGAAATTTTGAAAGCACATATAAAAAGAAATCACAGATGATTCGGAGTGAAAGATGCCATTTTCTCTTAATGGTTAGCTACCTTTTTTCACCGCCCAGATGGCGCAGTGGTTAAAGCTGCGGCAGTTGGAGCGGGAGATACCGGGTTCGAATCCCGATCCGGCGCAGATGCAAAAAGAGATTTTCACCATCGATCGTTTGGGCGGTGCGATCGGTGGTGTGAAAGAACACATCTGGATCCCCTGTCGAATTTAGAATCCATGGGCCGTCCCATCGTTCATGTCAGTACTACCAGTCTAAGTGTGCGTTAACAGCCGCAGTAACATATAATAACATAACATAGTTACCTTTGGTAAACGAAAGAGGTCACTATAATGGCAATATTTCAAATGATTAAAAAACGATCTGCAGCATCTTCTAATTGGTCAGAACTAACTCGTACTCGAAATATTATCGAGGCTACGGTATACGCTTGAATATTCAGGAACCCAAACAAATACGTCCATCTGTTTAAAATGACAGTAACGCAGTCACAAGGCTGTGTCAAAGTTGAAAACAGGATATCGAGGATTTTTGCAATTACTTCTAGTGTTCGACAAGGTGATGCGCTGTCCCCTATACTTTTTAATCTCACGTTAGAATACATCCTTGGTAAAAGTGAAACACCTCAGGTATCGTACAGGTATCGTACATGATACAGGACAATATCTTATTCCGACAATCAAACCAACTTTTTGCATATGCAGATGATATCTGTGTGATTGGACTAAATGGCAACGGAGTGAAAGAGATACTTGATTCACTGAAAAAGTTTTCAGCGTCCGTTGGTCTCAAAATCAACGAGTCCAAAACCAACTCTGATTTTCGAGACCAAGACGCAACTGATTTCAGTAGTGGTACCCACATTTTTGAAGGAGTAATGAGATTCAAGTATCTTGGATGGCAATCGGGCTTTATATCCTCTACGTCCACTGCTAAAAACAAAATAACTTGCAAATACGGATAAGCTGAAATTGTATAGATTATTGATCAGACCTGTTGTCATGTATGGATGTGAGAGTTGGACCATGACGGATGAGTACGAAAGATGGCTTCTAATATTCGAGCGGAGAATCATGCGTATGATATATGGCCCAAAAAGCGACGATGAAGGCTCATACCGAGTTTACAATTTAATTCAAATTCCTGATATCGTACATGAAATCAAAGGACAGCGAGTACGCTGGCTCGGTCACGTTCTTCGTGCTGATCCGAACCGAATGATACAGCGATCTTTAATGGGAGAGCCGTCTTTCGGTAGGCGAATAGGTCGCTGTCATCTTATTGCAGACGTATCATCTTGAAGCCAGTTTCTGAATATGATAAAATTGAATACTCGAAGTTGAAATTTTTTCATTTATATCATTTGAAAGTTTTTTATAAATCGAGATCCACACATGTAAAAAGAAGAAACAATCTGCAGAAAGATGAACCGCTCTCTATCAATTTTCTTTTTTAAGTCTGAACGGAACAAAATCGAATGCCATCTTGAATTTAAACGAAGTTTTTTAAAGCCAGCTTAACGAAATAGTTGCCTCATCAGAAGTGGCATTAAATTGCTCGAGGACATTAGCCGAAAAAGAAGTAATAATCCCAATATTAAATCTGTAATGAACAACCCCAAGTTCTACTTGGCAAGTCATATATACCCAAGTTATTATCTGCTACATTTTATAGCTTGCTTTTGAATCATGTTAACCCTAATTATCATTTAAATAAATAATGATCACAGACAAAACACTCTATTCTGGGTAATAAAACTGACAGTAGAATTTATTCATCAGTTACATTTACATCCATTAAAATGACAAATCAACAATCTACAGTCAATGTCACAATGAAACTACTTAGAGTTACCATACCTGTTGGTTAAATGGCACGTGTGTCCCTATTGGGGCTTTTGCTTCAACTGATAACTATACATAAAATATTTTAAGACAATATCATAAATGTACAGACATTAACCTTATCAATCTACAAAGATATACCATCTTTCAACGGCTTAATTTAAAAGTATTACACACAGTAGACATATACCTATTAACTTGTCTGACTAATTGTAAGTGTTTAATTCTAACGAAACAAAAATTCTTATCTGCACCTCGCGATAAATCTTTGCGAAAAAAAATGTCAAAATCATATCTATTTTTTACCATTTTCATTACACAGAGAGACAGACACAGGCAAACCGTAGAAATGGATAAAATAAATTCTCGTCTTAAAATTGATAGAAATAATAACAATAACAATAATACAAATCTCGGAGACCCATAACATAAGAAATTTTACTTTAAATGCGACAATTAAATGATATCACGTAGTTCATTTGTCACGTAAAAGAGATCAATCAAACACAAAATACAAACACAACAACATAAAACGAGACGAATGTTGGGGTGAGAGGGGGTCCAACCATTTGCAATGTTTAGTATATAGTTACAATCATCAACATAATCATCATGTATAAGAAGGTGTACTGCTTGCTGGGTGTATATATAGATATCCCGAATGATGACTTTATTTCGATACATTTTGTTAATCCAAAAAAATTAAATAAAATAAATAAGATATCCCTTTTTTGCTACTTTTACTACACTCTTCGACCCGTTCCCACCCTCTTCTATATATACACACAACGAGTATTCATAGTATAAGACCGTAATATGGTAAATGGGAGCACAACATTTTATTACCATTTCTTGTGTATCTTGATATAATGTACATATATACCGGTACCTAAATATACGAGTATTGTATATGTACATGCGGGGAAGAGTATGTATATACATTTAATTGAGTGAAACATTCTTATTTTCTTAATAAAATAAAAGATTTGTCCACAGCACAATTTGAATTCCGGAAAGAAATAACGAACGTATCTATATATACTATACCTAAATGCTAATATATTTATATCCGAAATAAAAACGAAAGATATTAAATAAAATATTTAAATAATTTTATTATCATTGTTTAGGTCAATATCGACCAGAAAATTAAATTTTCTTTCGTCCAATTTTCTTTTTGGGTTTCATTTCATCCATCTTTGCCGCCGTATATATGTATATGGTAAATACTGCTTCGAAATGTTGTACCTGTTTTTCTATTTTGATTATGTACGAGAAAATTCAACGATAATATTATGCCAATCCGTACAAATCTTAAAAAAAAGGTTACACACTATTAAGACACATATACATAGACATTTACTCGCAAGAAAGCATCCATAAAAAATCTCTCTTTCGATCGTCTGCTAAAGTTGGCCATTAAGTGAATTTCGAATTTGAAATTTTATAAAGAGTAATCCCATTAAAATGCAATTTTTCCAATTGGGATTCCTATTGGAATTCATGCGTCACAACTGTCATGTTCATATGACTTTTATGTTCAGTATTCGTTGACATGTCACCATTGTGGAAATTTATTCCAAAAAATCAGTGTTCAGTGTAAAATTGTTTTCAGCACCTTCGACCATTTTATGGTGTTCATATTTCATCACCCTACTAGAGATGCGTACAAGTCGACAAGCTCTGGGTCACTCATCTGGGCACGTTGTGGCGTATTTTGAAGATATAACTTGGATGGATGGCATACAAAATACAGTTTTTTCAAGAATTGCAGCCTGTTGACCATCTTTTGTATTATCGATTTGGTTTATGACCGCTAGAGCAGCTCCAAATTGTGTTCAGCGATGAAGTTAATTTTTGTCTGAATGGGTACGTCAACAAACGAAATTGTCGCATTTGGGCTGATGAACAGCCAGAAGAAATTCGAGAGCTTCCAATGCATCTTGAAAAATGTTTAGTGCGGTTTATGGACAGGTGGCATCATTGGGCCGAATTTCTGAAGAACAGTATGTCAAGTTCAAGATATTAGTATAGCCGACTTGTGGTTTCAACAGGATGGTGCAAAGTCCTGCTAAACCACCTGCCAAACCATCGATTTCTTTTAAAAAAAAAGTATTAATGAGAACATCATATCAAGAACGAGACTCGTGAATTGGCCTCCAAGATCTTATGACGCCGTTAGACTAGTTTTAATGAGGGTAACTGAAATCACTTGTTTATATCGATAATCCATAATCGATTCCTGCATTAGCACCGAACATAAATCGAAAGAGTGCTGGAAAATGGGATGCATAGAACGGACCATCTTAGAAACAGTCGTGGACAACATTTAAAATAAATTATTTTCAAACATTAAATTTTATAACTTTTGGATCACCCTTAATTTGGCAGATCGAGAGAAGAAGAGTGTTAAAATAAGTTTGTTTTTGACCATTTTACATTTTTGACATTTTTTGACATTTTTTACAGTGATTCAGTTTTGGCCTAGACCTCGTATGATAATTTTGTAATTCAAGCAAACTGGAATTAAGTTCTGAATGTGGTTGGATAAATTTATTGTATGAGTGGCAAGAATTCCTCTTACCGACTCAATGGTGTGAATAAAACAATTGAATATTTAGAAAACTTTAATCTGATACTGACGACTTGTGACATCCCCTTCCTAGCCGTACACAATAAGACCCAAAATCTATTTATTCTTCAATTAAACTCAAGATATCCGTTATCTTCAAGGTCGTCAGTTGATCGTCAGATAGGAATTGTTATAAAAACTACCGCAGTCTATGCGGAGAGTATAAAGGATTGGACCACAAGGATTGTACCTCAACAGTTTCTTCTTCTGGTACCTCACACTCTTTACAGTTTGTGTTGTTCCAAATTTTCATTCAGAACATGTGGGTATTCAGGGAATAAAGTTCCGTGAGAATACCCAGTAAAATCATCAAAGGAGGATACTTATTCAACATATGAGTGTAGACAAATAGTTTAGGATGCGATCTTTTTTGGGGGAGGGAAGTGGGAGGGGGAGATTGAAGTTGGTTAACGAAACTGAGTTTGTTTCTGACAATTTTACATTTTTGACATTTTTCTATGATTCAGTTTTGACCTAGATTGCTTTTAAAAGACCGTATGGTTTTATAATTCAGTAGAAGTGGAATAAAAGATGTTATAAATAACAAGAAGCTTGTGCCCCAAGGAACTCAAGAACAGAGTTGTGTTTATTGACAAAAAAGAAGAATTCCGCTAGCAAGTAGAAACGGGCAGAGCAAACCATTTTGAAACAATTGAACATTTAAGAAACTTAAATTTGAGTATTCACGTTACACGTGAATAGTCCAAACAACTCAACTTACAACTTATAGAATCAATTTAAACGTCAATCGAGCAGTTTCACCAATGGAATACAAAATCCAGATACAAGAAGTGCGATAGTGTAGTCTCCAAAATCAACGTACACAAAAAATATGCATAAAAAACCGAAACGACAAACAACATCATCAAGTCAGCAGTCAAGGTATGGCGTGTGTAATTATAACCAGCAGGTCACAAACTAGCAAGTCACAAACCAATAAGAAATACCAAACTAGAGCAAAATTGGTGGATAACAAGATTTTGTGATGAAAATCATAAGATCAGATGTTGGGTTTGTGAGAAAAAGAACAATATTAGCACTGGTAGGAAATAATTCGCCAGTGGATGAGAACACCATCGCCGATGTTCCAAGGAACACGGGAGAAAACCGTTACAAATAAGAGCAACGCAAATAATAGTGCGTCTTATTTTATCAGAAATGGGATTCAAAGCTGTGACAAGCTTGTTAAGTAAAAACTTTTCAAAAAATAATTTAATTGACAGGCAATAACAACAGAGCAGCCGATTTTTTCAGCCCAGACATTAAGATAAGCGTGTTTATACAACTATGGAGAAATTAGTAAAAGAACAAGGGAAGAGAGCCACCTCATAGTAACTCCATATCAACTACAAAAAGATAGAGCAGGTAGAAAAACAAAATCTTATTTTGAGAAGAAGATCGCAGATCTCAATATATTATAGAAAAATTATCAAGGCAACTATGAAGACATGTGTCAAAAGTTAAATCCTCCAACCACATTTAGAGCGTGGCCAACGGCAAAAACGTAAGACCGGACTCAGAAAAACTAAGAAAGTTAAGAAAGCATAAAGATTAAAGATACGAGCAATCTATAAATAAATACAGTCCCCAAAACATTGGTGGAGAGCAACAAACTAACTCAAGCTTTACAACTAGCACACTATCATATATGGAGAAGATGAAGGAAAAATACAGAAGTATCAGAAGAAGAGGGAGCATCATCCAAATATTTTACAGAAACATATTACGACAACATTAAACCAGAGCATATCGAAATGGTAAGCAGCGCTATTAAAAACGATGATCGGTACCAAGGAATAGATATACCGCAATTCTACGGGATTTGTGTAAAATGGACAAGATTTGCAGATACACCTGATTACCAACACATATAAAATTAATCATTTCGCCACATCGGAGGTGATACAATGAAACTCATCAACTACTAAACAGGAAAAAAATATGAAACCGCCTGGGGGATATTGTCTAATAGGTACAACAAGATATTAATTACAAACTACCTAACCACGTTGAAGAATACTACACATGTTGAATTAACAACATCAATTCAGATTCAGTTAGTAAAGTTAGTAAATCTAGGCAAATACCGGTCCAATGTACCATTCAATATAACAAATTTTAGTGACAAAAATATTGATAAATATTTGTCGGTATTTTTATTGTTTTTTTGAAAAAATTATTTCATTCTGATAATTTATTTTCATTTCGAAATAGAATATTACCGTTATATCTTCATTTATATTTTTCAACAAAAATATTATAATATATAATTTTTTATTATTCTTAATGAACATTATTCTTAACAATATTTTATCAGTATGATAAAAATGTATTCTATATGATAAATTTATCAGTTGTTTTTAAATGGTCTAACTGATCAGTTTGCTATCAAAGTGAACATCGTTCTAGATCGATAAGAAAATAGAAATTTACGAAAATGGCTGATATTTCGTGTAAGTTCTTGTAATTCGCTAGCACTGAACGTACTCGACTGAAAGTATATATTATATAATAAATGCACGTCAAATCAGGTAACATACGCCTGAAGAGATGGATTTGATCTATTCAGAATTACAACATTAAACAAAAAAGCAAAAACGGATTATATTACAAGGAGATATAGATCTTAGAAATAAACCCAAAATCCTTAATAATATGTATGATAATATATTTGTTGAACTTTTTAGCTAGTTATAAATTCGTAAATCTCATTGATAGGAATCTTTGTCGGTTGTATATTGATAAGGAATTTTTCAATGTGAATGTAATTTTGATCAGTTTGAACAATTATTTTTTTCAGTGCATAAAATAACTACTAATCGTACATATAAGTGTACAGAAACAGTTCGGGATATAGGTAGATCGACGGTTTAATTTTACAATGTACATACGAGGTATTTGGTAGCGGATAGCTGAAATGTTATAAAAATCATGGTTATAAAAAAATCAACTCCCTAATAAATTATGTAGTCGCTTGACATTATTTTACAAAAAAAAAGTCAAGTGAGACACAAAACTGCTAAGAATAATTAAGAGGATAAAAATGGATCATGGTAATGGAAAAAATGCCTGGCGTTTAAAGGCTTTAGTTCTACCTATTGCTTTAAATGCTTATAATTTTGGGTGGGTTGAAGAGTCGTGCACCTTCTCTTGGGTGATGCCTAGATCAATTCCATTTTCTTCTGTGAAGGCTTCTATTACGGATTTACGTACCAAACGGCATTTACATCCAGTATACTTTGCAATCTATATAAATGTTGCTAGAATTAGTGCAACCTCATAGATGAATTCCATTCGTCTAAATGGGTTTAAGTAATAACTTTATTACATCCCTTCTTGATGTGAACTATGGGTTTTTTTTATTTCTAATCTGTTTTGGGGCTCAAGGCGCTCCCTACTTGTTCCCGGTTGGCTTATTTACGTCCTTACCTTACGCCATTACAGTCAAATCGATGACGTACGGCTATAGGTCCGATTTCCCTAACCATCTGCACATTGCATAGCTCCATGCCAGCCTGTAGGGCTGATATATTGTGTAGATGTATGGCATCTTATGTATTCTGTAATGTTGGTTCGCTAGATCGGTTTTAGATAGTTTAAATCGAAACTGTTTTTTGGATAGTTTTCTATTTTGGCGTAACTGTTCTTTGTAATTGTGTGTATCATGAATATACCTTGAATACTTTACTGTGAACGCCACAAGTGCTACAAATTACAATAACTATGTGTATAGTGAAAATACGAATTACAGAGATGGTAATTGGTATAGGAATATATAATACATACTTTAAATTAATTCTTGAAAAGATTAAAGTGAAATCTAAGATTCATTAATGGTTCCATCTTTGATTGAGCCTAAAACAATTCGAAATGTAATGAATTCCAACTAATATGTCGATTTAATATTTTTACTTGCAGGTATCATAAAAGGTGATGAAATAATGGTGATAAACGGTGCTATCGTTTCCGATCTGGACATGATGTACCTCGAAAGTGTTCTACAAGAAGAACAAGCGTTATGCATGATGATGCGGTATGTATACTCTAATATAAAAAACTTTTATAAATTCTACTGACACTAACAAAATTCGACAAAACTAGTATTGAGCCCCTGTTAAAGTATTCAGACTCGAGAATGAGGAATATTTCATGCTACGAGTATTTGCAGTCACTTAAAAAATCTGGCATAATTTCAATAGATATACCAGGTGTTCTGACAACCTTATAATAACTACGAGAGAGTATGGTTGAAACACGATGGCCTCAAAGTGTTGCAGAGCTACATGTATATAAAGCTTTATACACAGATTGCCTCGACAGTTTTTGTGATGGAAATCTCATTGAACCAAAGGCAAAACTTACTGGACTAGCCTTCCGAACAGATGTCAATCGAACTCATAAGCTTTTGCGAATGAAATTAATGAGATTATTTAAATATGCTGGCTACTTATATATGAGTGTTTTCAAACGAAAGTGAGCGACCTGTTCAATAATAAATAGGACAATTACGATACGAAACGAAGAAATCATGCGGCATACTTGCAATCACTCATGAACTACATGTAGCTGTAGTGTTCTCAAAAGATCATTTAAATTGATTTTAAATGGGCGGATTTAGTCGATCCGCAATGCAATATGCTTAGGCAGCGACTATTGTACCTTTAGACCATATGTTTACGGCCAATCCAATCATGTGAAGATGCATGAATGTTTCGTTGAAGCTGCCGTTGATCTCAAAATATATGTGATTTCAAAAGTCTATCATAACCTCGCGCTTAAGAAACAGATAAGATTCAAGCATCTTGGACCACATGGTGCCGTTAGTAATCATGGCTTGTGTCTTTTAAAGGTGTTTTTAGAGGTGCACATCTTTGAACTGATTTGCCATTTTATATAGTGAATAGACCCTTGCAAATTTGGCCAATGGGTTGAAGTACAAGTTGATTTTCAAAACCAAATTTTACTTAGCGATGAAGCTCATTGTTGGTTGAATGGGTTTATAAACATAATTGGCGGATTTGGAGTGAAGAAAATCCACAACCCTTTCCCGAAACACCATTACATCTAGAGAAAATCATTGTTTGGTGCGCTTCATAGGTTGGAGGAATAATTGGTCCATATATCTTCAAAAACGATGATGAACAGAATGTTTCAGTAATGGTCATGTTAATTGGCCACCGTAATTGTCTGATCTAGATCATTCTTGGGGATGTATTAAGTCACTTTTCTACAACAATAAACTATAGAGACGATTGTATATTTAATGGCTTCGAGCATTCGAATTTGAAACAATATGTGAAACGTGGCCCAAAATGCCACATACCGAGTTAAACTTCTGAGTTGAAATTCGATCTCCACTTTTACCAGATGGTCGCATCGGTTGCCAATATTTCTAAAACATCTATTTCTGCATTGAAACAGGCCGACTTACTGGCAAGCGTCTTCACTTCGAACTCGATCTTAGTTGTTTCCACTGGAGTTACGCCTCCGTCCTTATTGTGATTCCAAAATGGATCCTGTCAACATCTCTGATGAAATTGTCTTCAGGAACCTGAAAGTAATGGACATAAATAAGACCATCAGACCTGACGAAATTCCTGTTAGAATATTGAAGAAGTTTGCAAGTGACTTGAGGGCGATGGTGTAACCGGTCCTTTAACGTGGTTGTGATAAAACTGACTGCTTTAACCCACCGGCCAATACCAATTGTGTCAGTTGGGGCTAAATTTTTTGAGAAATGCATTAACCAACAATTGGTACATTATCTTGAGATTAATAAAATAATTTCTGATAAACAATATGGATTCCGCGAAAGCTGCTCCACAACCGATATCTTGACGTATGTTGTAACCAACTGGAATTTCGCCCTTGAGCACCACGAAGAAGCCATGAGAATCTCATTTGTAAACTTGTGGCATACGGCTTGGATTCGATGACCATCAAGTGGATAAAAAGATTTCTCAAAGACCGAAAGATCAACGTTGTGCTTAATGGGAGATCATCAACAACACACTTTCCAAAAGCCGGAGTCACTCCGGGATCAGTTTTGTCACCAACTTTGATTTTTTTATACATTAATGGCTTTTTGGATTGCTCTGTGAATCCTATCCACAGTTTTGCTGATGATGCAAAATTACACTCTTCTATTTCTTTCGAGGTCAAGCCTACTCTTTCAGAGTTAAACGGTAAACGGCTGGAAGTGGTCATTTCACTTAATTCTGATTTGAGTACAATGTTTGAGTGTAAAAATTTAGGTCAAATTTAACAGTCTAGTCGTTAAAAAGGCCACATTGTGATGTTCAGATTAGCAACAAATTAAAATGGAATGAACACATTATATTTGGCCAAATCAGCTTCACGTAAACGCGTGTTCCTCAATAGATGCAGACGGTTTCTTAGATCGCATAAGGTTCTCCAGATATATAAAACCTTTATTAGACCTTATATAGAATATTGCTGTCAGGTTTGCTGAATAGTTGCTGGATAGAGTTGAGCAGCGTGCCATCTGAATAATACGAAACTCTAGTCTTACAAAAGATCTAGACAGCCTACAGCAACGCAGAGATGTTGCAGAACTCTGCGTGTTCTAATGGTACCTAAATGTTCTGCAGAATTAAAGAAGAAAATACCACCATTTGTTACGCTAGGACGGGTAACACGAGGAACGGTTAATGCGCATAGGTTTACGGTGAGGCTGCCAAACCCTCGAACTGAAGGTGCTGAAGGAAATGGAATTCGTTATCCGGTTTTCAATTTCCGTTTGAGTATAAAATGCACAAGTTTAAGGCAGCTATCAACCTTTACTTGAAGTATCGTGCATAGGGTGTAGAAGCTCCGATATTTACAAGGAGCTAGCACAATCTTAAAGTCCGCCCTTCATCCAATTAAAACTTAATTAAAAAAAAAACAGGAAGCCAGTTGTCGGTAAGCGATTACCTTGCTATTGGGGATAATGGGTTTTAAGATGTGTAGGATTATCTTCTGAATGTTGGCAACACGGTAAAGAGCTGGTTCGTGATCAAGTCCGTGTAATACGTGCTCAACATGTTGACATCGTCATTGTTACCGTAAATACCAAAAAAAGAGTTATTTTTGACAAAAATTTATTTTGAAATATTTCGAGAGTACAATAACAAATACATCAACCTCGAACTATTTTCCAATGAGAATTCCAAATAAAATATTTAATTTTAAAGTTGAAAACTTTTTTGTTATGTACAACACACAATGTTATTATGTTTCTTGTTGTAATATGTTTTCCAATTTGCTTAACAGCAAAACCGACAAGCATCGCAAAAATAAAATAAGTAGAGTAAATCTATGATGTATACACACATAACTAAAATCTATATATAGTTAATCATGTTAAGTAACAAACAGACCAGAAATTTTTGTGGAAAAATTTGAATAAATATTGGTTTTTAACTTTTCACAAGTTAAACAACAAAACAAAAAAAAAAGTCAAATCTCCAAGGGATCAAAATCATTATTTTTCTCAATTTCTCTTTTTTGCTCGTTTTTCATTTGGATGCAGGTCATCCAGAACCGAACCACCAGACCTAGCCAATATAATGAGGGTAACGGATGACATGATTGATTCATTGGTGTGTCCTCCACCCCCAACCGATCCACCAATCATGAGTGAAGAGATGATTTCCGGTCTAATTGTTCCTGCCCCTGGATGGAGTAAGTGTTATTGTTTTTACTATAATATATTTACTATAAATACTATAACAAAATAATATTGCAGGACATCAATATATACCGGGTAAAGATATGTATTCACCGGAAGCCGAAAGTTCACCAGCTCCATCGTCGGCTGAACCACAAATGATAATCACGTCTAGTATGATGCATAGTGGTGAACGGGGTGGCGGTGGTGGTGGTGGACCGAAACAAAATTCGCGAACAAATAGTTTTGAAATTGAGAATTTGCTCAAGACGGCGGAACAAGTGACTGGATTTTGCCGGTCGCCACAGGAGACGCGCAAATCTAGTCCAACCGGCTCGGTTGCATCATCGGTATCGAACGCAATGCTAACACCGTTGCGCCAGTTGAGCGATGCTGAAAAATTGCGCAAAGTTATTTTGGAGTTGGTCGACACGGAACGTACTTATGTTAAGGTAAATTAATTCTATTTTATTTACACCTCCACACACACACGTACACACTTTCAAATATTTTTTTTATCTTAAAGCTTCTTAATAAAAATTAAAATATTAAAAAAAACAAAAAAAAGTTTTATAAACAATTCTTATTATCTTTAAGACGATTTATTTATTTATTTTTTATTACGTTCTCTACTAATAAAAATAAGACACGAAAAGTTTTATAATTATAATTTATTTAAATCTTAAATTAACAAATAAAATAAAAATAGAAAATAGAAAATAGAAAATTTATATTTTTACGTGAACAGCAAGATGGTGGATTTTAATTTTATTTTATTAATGGTCTCCGAGTATATAGTATGTTTGAGGAAACAGGTTGCATTTATGGTGTTTGAAACAATGAAGTACTATATATAGACACAGGATGAAACCAATAACTTAAAGAATATATTAATAAACATCCGACTTTGATTTATACTATCCAAAGTTACGCTATAACTTACACTTAGCTTGTTTATAATTTGTCGTAAATTTTGGTACAACAAAAAGTTCTCGTTTTAACTGTCTGAATTTTACTTAGTTGGAAAATCAAATCGGAATTGATTTCAAAATATATTCGTGATGCATAAAATTCATTTATTTTTATTATCAAAGTACAGGCAGTATGAATGTTGTTCGAACTACAAAATCCGAAACGATAATGGTTTTGAAATATATTCACTAACCTCTTCAGGACAGTCACCGATTGCATATAGCTTCATGGTTAAGAAAGTTTCCCATCACGCCGCAGCCTCGAGTTCGAACCTGGCCCTTGAACAAAAATTAACATGCTTCGGTTGACATTAAAGTAATTTCGAAAGCATTCGTTTGGCTGACCACCTACAATGTGCACCTATGATATTAATGGTTCGTAAGGTCTCAGTTAAGACTTCATTCCATAGATTATAGAATAAAAGCATTATAAAAGCATTTCGAATGGTTATTTTGATCATCTGAGTAAGAAAATCTCAAATCACAATATGTGTGTGAACCTTACTGTGAATCGAAACAAAGAGGTGGAAGTTTCAAACATATATGATGTTTTGGATTATTGCGTTACTCCATTTCGAAGTCGTTCAATGTTACAGCTCTAAGGAACATGTTGGCTTTTCACTTACTTTACTTTAATAAGTTCGACAAGAAATTTAACCATTTTCGAGTATGATACGGCGACTCTTGAAGTCAGTTGCTATACTATATTTTTCTGAGATGTGTTGTCAATAGATACTAATGGATGGGCCATCTATCGGTTTAAATTAGAATCACCGGTTTTTTTCGAATTTGGCAATACTTATGTCCTTCTATTCCGTCACAATTAAATTCAGTATATTATCTCCACTGAACGAAATGAACGATTTACGCATGAGCAATGTTAGGATTTGTTCCAAATTTATTTCCAAAACAAAGACAATTGGTCGGAAATTGAACGAAAATGTCATGCAAAATTTGGTGGCAGAGTAGGACCAACAGTGCCCAGTAAACGCAAGTTTATTGTTAAAGTTCATGAAACTGGTTTCATTGTTGATGCGTCAAGACGTGAGAGTGCTCATACAGTGCATACATCCGAAATTATCGAAATATCGAAGCTATTTGAGGCTCAGAAAACCCACGCGTGGACTTATAGAAGCCAATTCACCCATTACGGATTGTGGAGCGGAGGTATCATTAGCCCATATTTCTTTGAAAATAAAACGCGCAACTATTACCGCCAATGGAGACAGTTATTGCACCATGATAACCGATTTTTTTGCGCCCGGTCTTCATGATACTGCGATGTGAACAATGTTTGGTTTCAACAGGGTGGTGCAACTTGCCACACATCTCATGCTACAATGGATTTATTGGGTCAAACGTTTGATGGCCGTTTAATTAGTCGAATTGATCGGAAAAAGCTGCGATCTATCGCCATTGGACTATTTTCTGGGGGGCGTCGTTAAAGACAAGTGTTATGCCGATAAATTAACCCCATACACTCTCGAAAAAGTGCTCGAATGGAGTACTGTAAGGCCAGCAGCCATATGAATGAAATAATGTTCTATCTCTAACCGGAACAATTGTACTTCACAACAAAAAAATTAATTTGGCAAAATTTCAAACCGTTTTTGACTTAATAATCTTCAGTTGATATAAATTTAAATCAAATCTATTACAAGATGACTGTGCATCTGTATTACGCTCTGTAGGTAGAAAACAACTCTTAGCCCAGTTGTATTTAGACGACAATCCGTTTCACGGTCAACATCTAAACACTTTGGCTGCCAATGTTGTAATGAGCATACACTCTAAATTCCACCCAACCATATATTCCAGTCATATATTGACACTCAACACCAATCCATTATATATTCAACTTACCTACACATAATGTTATAACCCGTCTTATTTAACTAGATGACACTCGTTAAGACCACATCAATCTATCATTACAGTTTTTGAATAAAGTATTTAAGATTTTGCTCGTAACCTAGACATTCGTGTCAATAGACGTATTTTTCTTTATAGAAAAAATATTTAAATTTTTTTTTTTAAATCATCGGTATAATTGCCTACAAGAAATCTAGCAGCTCTTAAGTCGTAGATCTGGATGATATCATCCGCACGGCTTTTTAATCAGAAATTTTAAAAATCTGGAAGAATATAATTGCAGACATGAGTTATATGGCGATTCACGATAAAGTTTCAAAAATTATATTGCCGATGGATGAGTTTTAACTCGATTATGAGCTTAAAGCTCAAATTGGAGTTTTAATAAATTATAAACAAATAAATAAATAACCTGCTGATCAATATTTTATGATTATGCACATAAATCTCGCAATAGTATCTGTTACATATATATACGGATAACTATATGTAAGCAAAGATCGGCGAACTAGGTTAATAGATGAATTCGCTATATCTTGGTAATAGACCCTATACAAGATGGACTTGAACATATAATCAAAATGTCTGAATTTATTTTAGATTGAACCTTCATTTTACCGGTATTCTGCTGGAACTGGACGTTTCCCATTTCATCATCTGTGCTATCGAATCCCATATTTACGGTATAGATTCACTGTAGTTTTGATATCTCACCCGATAGAGCAACCAAACATAATGATGTGCTATAGATTGCTTCGTTCTATTAATTTTGGTATTGATTAAGGTCAACTCCAAATTTGATTGCATTCATACCAAGTTTGAAGTTTATGCACATGTGCACCAGTTGATATTATTTGCTTTTCTAAAACATTTTTATCCTTCATATCTTCAATTTAGCGTTGACCATCAATAGATTTAACCTCGTTAGGAAAGATGGAGTGATTTCACCATCACCATTCACTAGACGGTAAAACTCTCCATAGGTTAGGTGATTCAATTACAATGTAAATTCTTATTCATTCATATACCTCGTACCATTAAAGTTTTACTTCCTTTTCATATTAAAATATTGCATCTCTTTATGGAAAGCAATGTCAAAATAGTCTTGTTTGTTTGTTTCGAATCTTTGCAATTTTTTAAGCGCTCATCAAAGCACTCCCAAGTTATTGCAGTTCGCTTATTTACGTAACACCTTATAGATACCATATAATCAAAAGAGAGGACGTACTTTAGGTCCAACTTACGTAAAACCACCTAAACATTGCATAGCTCCATGCCAGCCTACTAAAGTACTGACATCAAAGATCAAAGAGGCCCGTGAACTTCTGGACTGCAACAGGAGGTCATATAGATGAATTCATATACACCACCGATCGCAATCAAATGCTAAACAATTTTGCATAGAACACCCCTAGCAAACCCGGTACGCTCCTCTCTAAGTGCCGCATGTTGGGTTGGTGGAATAGTCTTGATAGAGTGACTTTAAGTTTTCCCTAACAGTTTTAATTGTCATCTCAACCTGCTATGTGAGTGGAAACTCAAAGATTTTTATTTCCCTAAAAATTAACAACCGTGTTGTTATATCATTTTATGCCTGCAGTGTCAGTACTCTAAGTTCACTTTCCAAAGCAATAACAAGATGCTGTCCCAGAAGGATGGTGCTAACCAGTGTGGTGTTACATCAATTGTTAGCTTTATGATATCAGATATTTTATTGTTTTAAGATCCGAAAACAGCCTTCACCGCATATAGAAAATATTTTTGAACGCTCCCAGTGATCATTGGTTCACTTGTTTTAGGTTTCTTATTTTGGTTAGTCTCCATTTTGGCCACAAATTGATTTTTATTTCACTCTATGAAATGTTATTAAAATGTTAGATGAGCCACTAAGCACTAAGCACATTACATTGATTAATTTCAAAGACAATTGTAATCGATAATATCACAGTGGCGTACTTAATACCATGTAATGTGAATCTTTATTATATTTCTGGCTAAAATATACAACTTAACATCAGTCTATTTAAACACTACTGAAAGATAAACCAATTCGCACCAAAAGCGTTAGCTACGCGTTTAATAATATTGCTAGCAGCGAAGTTTTTAACTGCCATAACGTTATTTTACAACCGTTTTCTACAAACAATCTATTCCTCAACCGACCCATAAGAATTTAAATGTAGCTATACTAAACCCTATCACAGAACTGTTAAAATGCACCTATAATTTTACTTGGAATATGTAATTTTAGTTTAATGGCTACCTCCCCTTTTTTACTGAATTTTTTGATACGCCACTGGTCCCAATTATTCATCATTTTATAATGTTAAATTAAGACTGCCAATTTTAAACAATCTAACATCTTGGGAAAATAATAACAAATATTGACCACTCCTGATTATTCTTTTATTTCCAGCACTTAAATAATTTACTAGAACATTATTTAGAACCACTTAAACGTGAAACATTTTTATCAATGGCGGAGATAACAACACTTTTCGGCAATATCCAAGAAATTGTAACATTCCAGCGACAATTTTTACAAAATCTAGAAGAAGCACTCGAATTAGAACCAGAATTTCATAAATTTGAGCATCCAAGTCAATTTAAAGTATGTACCCACTAATTTTATTAATTTAAATCTTTAGTAATTATTTATTTATTTATTTTTAATTTCTTATGTACAACAGAATGTTCTATTTGCTATTGGATCAGCATTTTTATATTATGTAAATCATTTTAAATTATATTCATCATTTTGTGCTAGTCATAGTAAAGCACAAAAAGTTTTACATCCAAGTAAGTATAAATAAATATGTAAACCAAAAAAAAATATATAAAAAGAAGTTGAAGACACAAAAAAAATTATAATAAGAAACCAAAACTTTATAATATCGAAAGAATAATAAAAAAAAAAAAGTTTTTTTTTTGTTTTCTTCAAAAACTTCTTATTGTTCAAATTTCATCATCTTAATCTTATTCCAATTGTTATATTAATGTTTTAACGATTTATATATAAATATATTTTTTGTTATGTCGAAAATATTACACAAAATAAAAAAAGTAAAAACACCCTGCTTATTGTTTTGTTCAATAAGCTTTCTTTACGATGTATTCATATACAGTCTATTCTCTCTGTAACATTCCACCCACCTACCCAGCAACCGTATGTTAAGCTTTTTAACAACTTTTATTTCGATATCAAATTTAAAACGATACAACTAGGCTTGGGTGTTGGTTTCATTGGCTTCGCCTATATACATATTATATTGATTCCTTAATTTTCCCTTCAAAAAAAAATTATTTTTTTATTCACATCTTCAAATGACCAAAATCTTAAGAAAACAAAGTAGCTATATATAATTAGTTGTTACTTTTAATTTTCGTATCTCGTATATACAAAAAAAATATATAGGGGCGCACAAGCGAACAACACTGTTGTATATATTGAATATAATTACAAAATATCAAAAGAGGTTAGAATTGATTTGATCAGCAACAACAACAAAAAAATTAAATATCCTTCCAAGAAAATATTTAGGAATCAGATAGTATGAAATCTTTATTTTAATCAGTTCCACCCCATCTCTTGGTCGGTAATTAAAATTACAAAATAAGAACAAAAACACACAAAACGGAAGGTTAATTTGCTTTCATTGATTAAAATAAACCAAGAAGAACCAAAAAAGGGTTACTGACTTAAAAAAAATAAAAATGGTGTAGGACGACGAGGAACAAGAAAAAAAACAAACAGGAAAAAGGACAATTTTCGAAATGGTGTGGAAAAATCACAGTTATCTTTATAATTTTAAATTTCATTTACACGACTTTTGGGGCGGGAGGGGGTGAGGGTTGTATACACATATATATATATATATATATATATATATATATATATATATATATATATATATATATATATATATATATATAGGAGAAGATGTTGAACGATATTATCTGTTTGTTTTAAAATTTCACATAATATTAGAAACACTTGAAAGCGTTTCACATGATTTTAATTAAAACATTTTCTATATCTTTTCACAAGATGAAGGTAATCAAGCATTACAAGAATTCCTTGCGGCTAGGAATCCAAAACAACAACACAGTAGCACATTAGAATCATATTTAATCAAACCGATACAGAGAATTTTAAAATATCCATTATTATTGCAACAATTGAGAAATTTGACTGATCCTCATGCTGAGGAACATTTACATTTAGTTGGTATGTAACACATTCACTTTATACCATTCAAATTTTTTTAACAAATGATTAACGTGTTTTCTTTTTAAAACAAATTTTTTTTTATGGCGTACAGAGGCCTTGAAAGGAATGGAAAAAGTAGCTGAGCACATAAACGAAATGCAACGAATTCACGAAGAATATGGCGCAATATTTGATCATCTATTTAGACAACATCAAAAATCGTGCAAACAGCCCATCGACTTAAGTCCAGGTAATTAAAACACTTTACTTATTCATAACCGAGATGAATTTTTTATTCAAATCAAATCTTATATATATATATATATATATATATATATATATATATATATATATATATATATATATATATATATATATATATACATATTCACAAGCAAAATAAATGATACAACCTATTTTCTATTTTTGTGAAATGTGGCTTTCCTTAAAACCATGATTATCTAGAACCTCCACTTTACTAAATTTAAGAGTTCAAGACCGATAATATTTCAGAAAAATATCTAGCTGAGTGAAAGTAGCTTGACAGTTGAGAAAATCTGCAATATCGTGTATACTACAGGGATAACCTGAAGAGAGGCTTACCAATTAATTTGACGCATCAAACCCAATACACTACTTCTGCAGTAGGCTGATACAAATGCTCAATGCTATTTCGAATGTAGATCCAATTCAATAAATAGACATAAACTTCTTCAAGATATGACCATAGGCGTCGGTGGATGAGCAAAACTGGAGAATAATGCAAAATAATCAACATTTGAAGATGTTTCTTAAATAAATATTCGAAATTTTTACATCTGTACCTATCGTAATCAATTCTTGAGGAAGAACTGAACTTAGAATTAGAAAATTAGAAAATGGTTATAGTTAAGAACTTGAAAAAAACTGACTTAAAAGAAATTTTCAGTTTAAGTGAAATCTACACGCCATCATTTACATATTTGAAATTTGGAGATGGCGCATCCTACTAGCACAGTTCGGTGGGATTTTACATGTAAAAACGTTTTTTTTATATTTTTAATGTAAATTATGTAAAACAACAGCGTATATTACAGTAAACGTAAATTACATGTAAAAAAACAAAGAAACACCATTCACAGTGCCATCTGTTTTAAATTTCAAAGATTTACCAGCGTTCAAAAATCAGTTAGTTTTCAGGTCCACGTTATTAGTTGAAAAGCGACTATTTTTCACCTTCACCTGAGTCAGTTTAGATGATTTCAAACGACAAAATGGTGCACAGTTAATTATTTCACAAATTATATTAGTAAAATAGTAAGAAGATTTTTTAACAGATGGTGCTTTAGTTATAATTACATTTAATAAGAGATGGCGCGTCAGTTTTTTTTACATAAAATTATACTTTACGTTTTTTACATAAAGAATGTAAAACATAACCTTATTTTACATGTAAAAAATCGTGTAAATTACATCGTGTTATTTGCGCGGCCAACAGTGATGGTGCTTCAGTTTTTATTTTTACATAAAATCGGTTTTTACATTTCTTACATATAGAATGTAAAATATAACCCTATGTAAATTACACGTTTTTACATGTCAACAACTGTGTAAATTATATCGTGTAATTTACTCGCCCAACTGTGCCTAGTAGCCAAGTTGGAATATGCTTTTAAAATCTGACATCCTGTGTAAGGTGTAACGTATGACACTGTACGAATTTGCTAGAATCCATATATTTATTACTGTCATTAATATGTTTAAAGGATTAAACGCAGATTTGCGAGGTGATTGATGTTAAATTTATTCCAGGATTCAATAGATATATGTTACAAGAGTTGATTTTCGTGTACATAAACAAGAGAAATTCGAAAAAGCTTAGAAATATGTTTCGTTCATATTGCAGGATGAAGATTAGTTTGATTTTGTCCCCGCCATGAAACTTACAGCAATCAAGTGAGCCGTTTTTTGAACCTGCTCCGTGATCTACGAAAAAATAAATTTTTCTATGCGAAATTGATCATTATAACCAGCAATCAATGTGAGTCGTATTTTGAACCTGCGCCATGATCTACGAAAAAATAAATTTTTCTTTTTGCCAAATTGATTGTTATGACCACTATATAGCAAGCCTTCCAGAGATCGTTCAACTATTGTAGCATAGACAATTCGATAGCACGTAATATTTTACTGCATCACTTTATGCTCTTACACTGCAAGAGAAAATCTCACTGAAGTCAATTTTCGAGAGAATTTCGTTACAAGTCTTAAATTCGATAGAATTAACAAAATTATCCAATGCCCAATTTCGTTATTTTTTGGAAGTGCTTTAAATAAACTTAAATTCAAGATAAAGTTTCAGTTTATTCGGTGTTAGAGACATTAACACTTTGGCTTGTTGCTTCTGGAAACCTTAAAATCTGAACTGCATGTCTAATACAATGACATCAAACTTAATGGTCTTGAGTTAAGTTTTAACCCTCTAAGTGTCATCGTTATATAGACATTTCAAAATAAATAGAATATTGGTTGTGTTTTATCTATTACTAGTGATTTATATATATATATATATATATATATATATATATATATATATATATATATATATATATATATATATATATATATATATATATATATATATAAATATTCTATATACATAAACAATTTATACAGAGCCGATTTAACAAAATGGCTTTCCTCAATATTTAGATTAGATTTAATATTTTTAAATTTTATATTCTAAATTAGTGTCATCTTTAGGTGATCTCTTGTACTATGGCGGTGTGGAATGGTTAAATATCTCTGATTTTTTGGGAAAAATCAAAAAAGGATTAGAACTACATGCAATGTGCTTTGTATTTAAATCAGCTGTTGTATTCCTATGCAAAGAGCGTTTAAGACAAAAGAAAAAATTGATGGGTGTCTCAAGCAAGAATACGCCAAATGAAGTTGAAATAATACGATATCAAGTATTAATACCAGTGACTGAAGTACAAGTGCGTGCATCATCGGCCAAAGATATGGATTCACATTTTTTATGGGAACTAATACATTTACGATCACAACTACAACGACGCTCTGAAAAGGTTTACGTATTATCAAATAGTACCGCTGATTTTCGTAACGCATTCTTAAAAACAATACGACAAATAATACGAGAAAGTGTACGTAATATGTCGATCCCAATGAAGGGACTTGGCTCTCTAGGACAATCAATGGGCGGTGAAACGAGAGCTAGTTTGTCGCACTCGGGGCAAGGATGCTCTCAAACTTTGGAGCGGCCAAAACAGCAAATAACAATTATGCAGGGCTCACAAACGCTTGGCAAAACAAAGAAATCAAAAACAACGCAACGACACTCGGCCGGTAATATTGATTATGATAATTTGTCGGGTAGCCAGGAGGCGGACGATCCACCGATGCAACATCAAGTGGGTTTTCGTACACGAAGTAAAACAGTTGGTGATGCAGCTGATCAACCACCACCACCACCAAAACGTGGTTGTAGTCAATTGATGCAGCATGATGTGGAAAAAATTGATCCTGGCACCAAATCAGAAGGTGAAGATGACTCGCAACATGGTAGCATAGTTATTAAACCAAAGGCAACGCTTGGTCGTACTCCAAATCATTTAACGTTAAGGTAATATAAACCGTTCACCAACACTCGTAAATCGGTTAAAATATAAAATAATTTTATTTATATCATAATTATAGCACAACATCTACATTATCAGTCGGCAGTACAGGAAGCCAAGCTCGTTTAATTCAATCATCTCATCCCCCATCCTCGTATCAACCGGTATTAATGAAGGATTTAGGTAAGAAACAATCTCCTACCAAAAATCTAAATATTATAGAAATTTTTCCAAATAACGGTAATAATAATGGCGACGATGAACAAAAACTTACCGACAAGGTTATGGACAAACATTTAACCGAATTAGTTGAGTGCGATAGTTTAAGTCAAAATGATTCATGTAACATTGCTAAATTTATGGCAAATCTAAAAGAGAAAACACTCGAAAGTCAAAATTATGATCAAAACGATGATAACGATGACAACGATGAGTTTACAAACGAAAGCTATAGTAATAATAATAACAATAATAATAACAATATCAATGATCATGATATAAATGATCATGACATAAACGATAATATTAATAACAATAATAGTAGTAGTAACGATCAGTCGATAAGTGATGACACATCTGATAATTCGTCACCAACCATATCGACATCTGAATCACAAATCACCACCGTAATTGACAAAAAGGTCGATAAAATATTCAATGGTGACAAAAAGGATGTCAAAACTACTATCTCGTCCTCGTCCTTCACTCCCTCAATGTCAACATCTAATTCGTCGTCAAACCTTAATTATCACAACGACAAGCGATCGTCTGTCTCGTCGAATGACGGTACGAAAAAATTATTAAAATCACCAAGAGCTAGTTTTGAGTCGCGATCACCTGATCGTAGCAAATCGAATGGCAGTAGCCCAATTAAAATAATAAAAGTCAAGTCGCCAAGAAATAGTGTTGATTCGGGAAAAAGATTGTCGGTAAGTCGGCAAAATTCAATGGATCGTAGCCCCGAGTATGGAAAAATAAGATCGGTTAGTCCAAAACGACCAACTGAAGGTATTCTTAAACGATCGTTGAGTCCAAAACCTGGATTTACTCCAAACGCGTCACCTTCAACCACACGTTCTAACATCGGAAGCACTAGTTCGATTAGTAGTGGGATATTAAAACGTTCCCTAAGTCCGAACAAAGCTAAATCGCCCGAACGAAGTTGTTTGAAAAAATCTTTATCCCCGCGTGATAGTTTCGACTCACGATCCCCTGAACGAGAACGTGATCGCGATCGATTATATCCAACTAATGGACTATCGCCACGTGGTAGTATTGATTCACGATCACCCGATCGATCCGGTAATAAATTACACGTTCGCAGTTTATCATCACCCCGAAACAGTATTGACAGCCGATCGTCTGATCGCTTGGACGTCAGCAAATTTCGCAGTCCCCGTAATAGTTTCGACAGCCGATCACCCGATCGTAGCACTAGCAGCACAACAGGTGGCCGTCGCAGCCTAAGTGCATCAGCCCGAAGTAGTTTCGATTCGAATCGTTCCCCCGAACCATATTACTTCCAATATCCGCCCTATTCACCGCACGTATCACAAACACTTCATACTTCACCATATGGTATTCAATATCGACCCGAATCACGATCGCCCGATCGGTATAGCGGTGGTCAGCGATTAAGTAAATCGCTCGATCGATCGCCACGCGAACAACCCGCTACGCCACAATCGTATCTCGAAAACTACTATTCGGAATACGAACAAAATGAAAATTTATATTATGATCATATCACACCGCACATGCGTTCACATTCGGAAGAGAATAATTATTTAAAATATGCTGGCGCCGAAACTGTACGATCGAACGAATCGTTGTCGCGTACATTGGACCATTCAACATGTGTAGAATGTTTGATACAGAAAAAGCCACCCTAGCAAAGAGCCCGTGTACGACAAAGCCGTACACGGAAGAAAACGCCACGCACTAGTGATAGTGGTGTCAGCCATTTAGCTCATTCGAATAGTTTTGAGAAAAATTCAAATTATGATGGATGTGTTGACTGCCATGACTATTATGAAATTCATGTTTAATTTATGTTTTATTATTTTTGTTTAAATTTATTTTTTAATTAATTTTTATTTTTAGTTTTTCGTTATCGTAGAAAATTTTGGTAAAAAATGAATCATATACATATATCCAAATCATTAATAAGGTATTATTATTATTATCCATTTAATTTATTTCGAAAACTATTTATATAATATAATATTAACCCCATTTTTAATAATATTTAAAAAAAAACCTAAATTATTAAAATTAATTGATTAATTAGAGTGTTGTGATTTTTTAACAAAAGTATATTTAATATTTATATTCTTACTATTTTTAAATATAAAAACCAAAAAAATATATATTATATTATAATATATTTTAAAAATAACAAATTATCATTAATTAAATTAATTATATATTTATCTTAGATAGAAAATTTAATTAAATTATTATTATTATTATTATTACTCTCTTTATAAAATAATATATAATATACGTACTTATTATCAAAATATTTAAACATTTTAAACGTCAATTAAGTTTTAATTTTATATATTATTTTTTAATTAATCAGGAATTGAATATTTAAATTTGTGATAATTAAAAACTCTGTTTATGTGTTCTATTTCTATTTTATTTTATCTATGATCGTATAATGTCAATCCAAGCAATTTAATACTCTAAACGTACTACTTTTATATATATATATATTATATATATATATATATAAATATATATATATATATATATATATATATATATATATATATATATATATATATATATATATATATATATATATATATATATATATATATATATATATATATATATATATATATATATATATATATATATATATATATTATATATATTATTTATTAATATAAAGAAAAATACAAAACTAACAGAAATATACGTAAATAATGAATACAAATTATATTAAAATATTAAAACCCAAATATATTAAAATTCCAGACGGCAATATAATTATTAATATAATAAATATAATAGTTAATTTACTGTTAGATATGTTTTTGAATAATGTTGGAGATAATCTGCCATCTTGCAACATATTATCTATAGATGGATATAGACTATATAGGTTCGTAAGCCTCACGTGAACGTTATATATTGGTATTAGAAAGCTTTATCAAGTAACATTAGGATGGACTGTTTAAAAAGCTATAATACAAATGTGCCAAGAACCAGGTAGTTATGAATTCCATATTCATCATTTAATCAATCCCATACTGAAATGTTCCTGGCCTAATAAAACTTAAGTAATTTAAATTTGCTCTAAAGCATATAAGGGTAGATTTGACTTGTATATTTCATAATAAACATGACGCAATAAAGTTTACAGTAGACACTAGACAGAATTCGACCAACTATGGATGACGATTTTAATTATAACCACACTATAGAAAACGGTTTGTCCAAGCAAAATGTCTACCACAAAAATGCATACAATTTAACTACCATGTATCTCTTTACATTTAATTATTAATTTTAAATTATTTTAATTAATTTTAAAATAACAGTTGATTAAATTTTGTGCAACATTGTTATTCAATTTCAACCTAAATAATAACCAGAAATGTAAGGTTGCCTCAAAACTCCATTTTATATCAAGTAAAAATATAAAACATATTAGAGACAGTTTAAACTATCGATGCAAAAGAGATAGAAATCGAACCACATCTAGTCAGGAACAAGCAATAATCATAAGTAGCCTGCCAAAACTATATGAATAGTTCAAGAAACAAACACTTCCCACAGTACACAGAAGAGTAAACAAGCAAATCATTAATTAGAAGCGTCATCATCATTAAAGACGCACAGTGCTATTCAAATGCCCTACTAGTTACCCTATAAATTAACTGGTGTTAATTTTATATTGCAACGAAATAATTCACTTGCCTATAAAAATTATAGTCATCAAATTAAAAATTTGTATCTCAGTCTTGGTTAGAATGGCCGCCCCAGAGCTTCCACCTAACAATGCTTTTCAGAGGAGAGTGGATCTTGTTTGGAATGGAATAATCAGTGCATGGAGTACCATACCAATCTATTCCATACTTGGACATCTTGCCCAGATTCTGCAGGCCAAAGTAGGATATTGATTATATTAATTTGGTGGTTAAAGAGACAAACTATAAATATTTTAATTATCGCATATAAGACATATTTAGCTAAGCTGCACAAAATGATGAATAAAATTAAATTGAAAAGCATTATTGAGTACATCAACATAATTTTTTCTTCTTGATTTGTATGATATTTATCGTGGCACCTGTTACGTAGTAGTAGAAATTCTTAAACAGATCATCTGATTAAATGAAATCACGATTGGGAGATACTTTAGTAGTTCGATGGAGTAGGATGAATGGGAAGACCTCTAGTTAGAGGTGAGATGACGTTTATTCGTTTACTCGTGTTCAATTTTGCACTGCTAGATTATGTTAGGTTTATTCTTTGAACACGCCATTTGCAGATGTTGGCTGTATTACGTTATTTATATTGAATTATAATGAGGCTTATGTTTCATGTAAAAAATTTCAGGAAGTCACATGTAAATATCATTTCACGAAAGCTTATATAACTTTTGTCTTCAAATATTGGTCTATATTGGTCAATTGATACTAGGCTTCACCTTTTATTTTCACAACTTTGCAACGAATAATTTGGATAGATTTGATAAATTAGTGAAACTAATAATTAAAGTACATCAATTCAGCGATAATCCCAAGATATGTTGATTACTTGATTATTAAAATTTTACAGGCACTTCCCACTCTTCATTTATTAAGTATTCCTATCTTAATTTATTGATTAGCAAGAAAAAATATCAGTCCGCGCAAGATTCTATGGAAACTCTACCAAGTATTCGAGAAATGGACTTAACAAACATAAGATATTATTTTCTAAAAAAAATCTGCTCCGCCATAATGCTAAAAGGTCAAAATAGGAACTCAACTTCCTGAGCTTTAATGGATTGAAACGCGTCGCCGTCTGTGTATCATTTTACCAATAACCGTCTAGAGATTGCACTAAGCGTAATTAGTGAATTTTATACTAAATTTTAAAATTATTCGTTTCTTTATTTTCAAGTAACTTGTAACTTATTAAGATTATAATCTTAACGGAATCCGTTTGATATTCAATTGTTGCATTTGAAACTAAATTGTATTCACGAAACAAGTCTTTATATAAATATGTTTTGCCGAAACAGACACAGATTAGTGACATAAAATTTTCAGTATCTTTTAAAATAGGCAAATGAGTTTAGATGCCCAAATCTCAAAATTAACGAAAACATTTTTTTTGACGTATTTCTGACAAAAACTCAGAAGATGAACAGGATCACCATAAAGTCTTTTTGCGCCACTCCTACTTATTGGTGACTATAATACCAATAATTTCATTGTAGAAATCATTCAGAAGGAAAAGTATGGTGTTGCCAAAATTTTTAGTATCGTCATATAAGCAATAAAGATTACTACGATATAGGTTATGACATTTTCAACAGTTTTCTTTCCCAATTCTGAAAAAGCTAATAGATTTTTCCAAAGTATTGTTCTATAAATAAAACGACGTATAAAATATGAGGCCTACACCCTATAAAGTCATAATAACCCTAATTGTTAATAAATGTTAATTTCATTAATTTATGTATTTTCGTTGTCTAATTTTGTTACATAATTTGTTCATTTTATTATTAATCAATATATAGAAAAAATATTTAATGGTGCTAAGCATATTTAATTAATATGTAAATAAATAATTAATTGTTTTAATTTCATTGAAATATATAGAAAATCAATGCTAAAACACTTATATAAACATTAATACTAAAACTAAAACCATCCAATTAAAGTTCAATGAATTCATGGCGATGATGATATATAAATTTAATTTTAAGTAATATATAATTAAAATTAAAAGAAAAATCAAAAAGTTTAATTTATATTCGTTCGATCTTCCATTAAAGAAAAAATGATATTAAAATAATTACAACAAAAAAAATTGAATATTAATTATATGTAATAATAATCTTTAATCGTTAAACGTTGATTATTAATAAATTAAAATAAACAAAAATTAATTAATATACTCGTAAATACATATTCACTTTTACGTGGAATCATAAAAAAATATTATAAAATTATATAACAATCACTGTGAGGGTCGTAAAAATAAATATTTATACTTTTATGACACTTTCGTTTTATTTCTTAAAAATATATTAAATAAAAATCGAGACTGTTCAGGGACATTTTAATTTTTATCGTTTAATTAATTATATATATATATATATATATATATATATATATATATATATATATATATATATATATATATGTATATATATATATATATATATATATAAATATATATATATATATATATATATATATATATATATATATATATATATATATATATATATATATAAATATATATATATATATATATATATATATATATATATATATATATATATATATATATATATATATATATAATTTTTCCTTTTTCATTTTTTCCGGAGGATGATACTGTGATAGATTTTTATATATTTTCCAATCAAAATTTTTACAATCATACGAACAAAATATACTATAATAAAGTAATAAATATTAATTTTATTAGGATGTAAGAGATGTCACGCGTACCGGACACTGTTATTTAAAACTTACTTTATTTCACGTTTCTTTTATATAATCAAAAACAAAATTATAAACAAAACGGTTGTGCTATTTTATTTTATTTACAACAATTAGTTATACAAATTCTATCAACAATATTAATCCCAATCCTACATAATAAAAATATATAATTATTACATTTATTATTTTTGATTTAATGTTCCTGCTGAAATGCTTCAAGTAAAAAATTAAATTAATTAATATTGCTCATATCAAACAGTATTATTATTATTATTATAAAAAAAAAATATAAATAAATAGAAATTTCAGAGGCTGATTATTTATATTCCTATAAACAAAATAAAAATTTATACAACTAAATCAAAATATTAAAAATAAAATAAAAATCCCGTTTAAGTAAGGCTTTGTAGCAATAAAATCAAAAAAAAAATAACATATAATAATAATAGCAAAATCAAACAAAAATAGAGCACACAGCTAAATCATAAAAATTATTCCCCAATCAAAAATACTGATTCTTTTACAAAATTGTGGATCCGCCATTTTGTTCAGTTTTTGTTTCACCTCCACCATACAATATATACATATATAATATTTCTGTTTCGATCGATTTACGAAATAATTTCTTGTTTTTAAATATCTCTTATTGTTATTGATATATTATTGTTATTAAAATAAATTATTAATTAAAATAGTTTTCAATTTTTATTAAATTTATTATAAATTATTATCGAAAAATTTAAAAATTATACAAAAAAAATCATATTATTATGTGTATTTGTTATTTGTTATATATCATTTTTTTATTAAATTAACTTATATAATTAACTAAATTAAATAATTAATAACACAAAAAATGTATGACCTCATAATATATTAACAAAAATAATAATAATATAAAAATATAGCAATAAAATGTTTAGATAGGATAATTATTATTATTTATCTATTTATTATCTATTTTAACAAACAAAAAAAATATTTATTTATATTTTACATTATTTTATATAATTTAATTAGTTTTTGTGTTGCTAAATAAAATATTAGTTCTGCTTCGTAGTTAATTTGCATGCGATATAATTAATAAATAATAACAAACAAACAAAAAATATTAAAAATAATAACAAAAATGATAATAATACAGGTAAAACGTAAAATAAATATAAATAAAAAATTAAAACTTTTCAAATTTATTATTATTATCATTATTAATTAATTAATTGATTAATTAAAATTAATTCCCTTTTTTAAACACCAAAACAAGATTCAAATTTAATTTTTTGTTGCAAATTAAAATTTTAAATACTAAAATACATTATATTAAAGTGTATAGCATCGCTTTTTTTAATAGTTTTTTAATTTTTGTTTATTTATTATTTTATTTATTTATATGTCTAATGGTTAACACACACCCATATTAATTTTTAAAAATTAGAATAAAATTTTAATATTTAAACGAAACGAAAGTAAATTATAACTATTTATTTTTAATTATTAATTAATTTTAAAAATAAATACAATATACATTTGTATGTTTTTTTAATTATTTTTACGATCATTATTTTCTATCATTTATAATTTATTAGTTATTATTTATAATCTGGCAATTTAATTTAAAAATTTTTTATTTTTTATTTGATTGTAGGGTCCCCAGTGTGGAAACCACGAGACATGATTAATTTAGGCGATGCACAGTCAACATCACGCAAAGATGAATCAAATACAAAGTAATAAAAAAAATTAAATTAAAAATAAATTAATTAAATTTAATTTTTTTTAATTTTAACTTTATAAACATTTAAAAAAAACAATACTTCTTTTACTTAGTTTGTTAATTATAAAAGAAAAATCGATTTATAACTAAAAAAACACAACATTATTATTTTAATTTGCATAAAATTAAAAATAATTATTTCTTTTCAATTATTGTGATTCAATCATATATTTTTATTATGATTTCTATCATTTAATAAAATTTAAACAAAAAAACCGAAATATATATTTAAATAAGGGAATTGAATTTTAAATAAATTAAAATACTATTTATTATTATAAACACATTTAAAAATAAATAAATAATATTATTATAATATATTTGTTATTTATAAAAAAAAAACAAAATGAACGAAATGTTCGTGAGCAAAACCAAAACAAGAAGAATATTAATTATTTATTAATTAAATAAACATCAGCAAAAAAATTAATTAATTAAAAATAAATAGATAGATTAACGGTTACGTGAAGTAAATGTTAAGTTTAAACCAAAAAATAAATAAATAACGTAATTAGAAGAAATTAATAGGATATTTTAAAAATTATTTAAATTAAATAGATAAAAATTAAAATTAAAATAAATTAAATGCATTAAATTAAATTTATGTTATTTTGTTTATTTTAATTTTAATTTATTTTTAATAACAGAAATTTATTTAAATTAATAAAATAAAAATGATGCTAAACACTACAAAATTTATATATTTTTTATTTTATTTATTTGTAAGATGAATGATTTAAAGCAAGTAAGCAAGAGAATAAATATTGTAAGACAATCGAAAATTCTATATTCCTCTAAATAATTTTTTTGCTGTTTTCAATATTATTTTATTATAATTTTTGCTTCGTTTTATTCGAGATTATACAATTAATTAAACATTTTTATTTTATTAACTAACAAAAAATCATTCATCTTAAACAAGAGAAAAAAATAAGACCGTAATAATTCGGACTCGATAGAAAAATTAAAATTTTTTACATATTGTGATTTAATTAAAATTAAAAGTAAAACTTTTTTTTGATCATATTAAAAAAAACTACACAAAATACAGAAAAACATATAATTTATATTAAATTAAGAGAAATAAATAATAAAATTTATTTAATATCCAAAAATATTAAAAAACACAAAAAAATGAATTAAAACCCCAGAAATAACTAAATGAAAATAATAATAATAAAGTAAAAGAAATATAAATGAAATAAAATTATTATCTTTAAAAAAAAAATAAATAAATAAAAAATAAAAATAAATAAAATTTTTCATGTTTCACATTTTATATAGAAAATAAATTAAAAACTAAAAAAAATTTAAAAAAAAATTAAAAATGTACACAAAAAAATAATAAATAAATATACTTGTTACACAGAAAAAAATTTAATTAATTAATTAATTAAAAAATAGATAATATTAATATTTATTTAATATTTAAAAAACAAAATTAAAAAAAATTATATTGAAAATTAAAACTAATTTAAATAAAAGAAAATTAACCTTTTTTCCTGAAACCAAAAAAAAATAAAACAAAATATTAAAAAAATAATAAATAAATAAAAATTCTCAACCCCCTCGTTTTTAAAATCTAATCTAAACTAAAAAAAAATATTGACCCCCCAAAAAAGTTTCCCTCTCCAAAAAAAAAATCTAAATAAATAAAAATATTAAAAATTTGCACTCAAGTATTATTCCACAAAATTTAAAAGAAAAAAATTATATAGAATTAATTTTATTTTTTAATTTTTATTATTTAACAAAACAAATTATTTATAATAAAATTTAAAAAAAATTATATAGTTGCTAATCACGTTGAAACAAAAATATTATTAAAATATTTAATATATGAATTATGATTATACAAGATTAAACAAAAAAATATTTTATTTTTAAAAAACTAAATTAATAATATAATTTTCAAAAAAAAATACTTAATATTATTTTTATCAAAAAAAAAGTATATTTTTATTTTTAATAATTTTTGTATTTATTTATTTTAATTATTAAATCAAATTTAACAAAAAAAACAAATATTATTAATTATAATAATAATAATAAATTAATTGTTTTTACTCAAAACATATTTAAAAAAAATGATGATGATGAACTTAAAAAAAACGATTAAACAAATCAAATAAAAATAAAAATTCTTTTAAAAAAATTGTTGTTTTAATTTAAAATGATCTCTATATAAAGGGTGTTCAAATTGGATGTAAAAACGGGTTTACCTCTTTATTTACGCATCGTGATCGTTTTTACTATTTTATCTTTTTATTTTTTGGTGTGAGAATTGTGTGTGTTTGGTTCAAGTTGTGTTGATGGGCATGAGAATGAGATGAGGTGTGAAGTAAAGTGTATGCTAAGGTTGGCTGGATCTATTGGTACTGCATTGTTTGTGTAAATGGTTCCCCTTGTAATCGAGTAAGTTGAGTATGAGGTGTTGACGAGTCATCCCTAAATATTTCTGTATTTTCTTGCATTGGATGATGAAGGTTTGGCGTATATTGAACAACTGTGAGTTCTGCATGGGACGGGATGATGAGTGGAGGCATGGATGGGGTGCTCTTGTTCTTTAAGTGAGCGACTGAGATGCGATGGAACGCATCTCATTGGTGGCATATCTTGAGTCGTCGTTGTGGTTGGTCTATGGACAGAGTTTTTTTATTTTATCTATAAAAAATATAATTTAATAATCTGTGCAGTGTTGATCGCCACATAGAGCAGACGTGTTTTTGTGCTCTGTTTTTTTTATTTTATTAACAATTATAATTTAAAATAATTTATTTAATGTGAAAAGGGATGAAAAAATATGGCATTTCAGATAAGTACCGGTTTAGTAGTCTTCATTTTTTGTTTCTTTTTTTGTATATATTTTGTATACAGTTATACACTGTTACAATTTTGATTTTACTCATCCATTGTGTTAAATGGCTTTATTTTTCATTTTACTTTTTATTTACCGTTACCTTAACACATCGTAAATCGTGATCGTATTGGGATTTATGTACTATTTGTTCTCGACATTTTAATGAACACGAGAAAAAATGAAATTTAATCAAAGTAGTGGTCTACTATTCGATTGGTATGGCGAAATGAAGTTATGCCTGACGAATGGAAAGTGGCCGCGTTATGCCCAATATTCAAAAAGGGTGATCGCATGAAAGAATTACTTTCATGCGATCACCCTTTTTGAATTACTCCTTTAGCGGAGGAAATTGTCGGTGACTACCAAGGAGGATTCCGTCCAAATCGGTCAGTCACTAATCAAGTTTTTTCGCTACGGATGATTCTTTCCAAGTACTACGAAACATCTCGCGATGTACACCAGGTATTCCTAGATTTCAAGCAAGCCCATGACTCGATCAATCGAGAGAGGCTATGGTGTGCGCTTGAATATTTAGGAATACCACAAAAATTTGTACATCTGTGTAAAATGACAGTAACGCAGTCACAACGCTGTGTCAAAGTTGAGAACAGGCTATCGAGAATTTTTGCCAATTACTTCTGGTGTTCGACAAGGTGATGCGCTGTCCCCGATACTTTTTAATCTCATGTTGGAATACATCCTTCGTAAAAGTGCAACACCTCAGGACAATATCTTATTCCGACAATCCAATCAACTTCTTGCGTATGCAGATGATATCTGTGTGATTGGATTAAATGGCAACGGAGTGAAAGAGATACTTGATCCACTGGAACAGTTTTCAGCTTCCGTTGGTTTCAAAATCAATGAGTCCAAAACCAAATATCTGTTCTCTGGTTTTCGAGACCAAGACGCAAGTGATTTCAGTAGTGGAAACCACACGTTTGAAGAAGTGATGAGATTCAAGTATCTTGGATCTCTCATTACTCACGATAATAGTGTGGGAGAGGATATCAAGGTTCGCCTTGCCGCTGGCGATCGGGCTTTGTATCCTCTACGTCCACTGCTGAAATCAAAATATCTTGCAAATACGGATAAGCTGAAGCTGTACAGAGTGTTGATCAGACCCGTTGTCATGTATGGATGTGAGAGTTGGACCTTGACGGATGAGTACGAAAGATGGCTTCTAACATTCGAAAGAAGAATCATGCGTGTGATATATGGCCCAAAACGCGACGTTGATGGCACATACCGAGTTCTATTCAATCAAATTCCTGATATCGTGCATGAAATCAAAGGACAGCGAATACGCTGGCTCGGTCACGTTCTGCGTGCTGATCCGAAACGAATGATACAGCGATCTTTGAAGGGAGAACCGCCTTTCGGTAGGCGAAGAGGTCGCTGTCGGCGACGATGGCTCCACGGCGTAGAGAGCGATCTGGCATCTTCCAACTGCTTACAACAGTATGAAGAGCTGGCTCGTGATCGAAACTGTTGGAGCCAGATTGTTGACACGGTACGGGCCAACAATGGCCTGTAAAATCCGGAAAAAAAAAAGTGGTCTACTAAAATAGATACATATGTACTTGTTCGGCAATTAAACAAATTACTGCATGGTACTAGTGGCGTGCATAATATTTTTTTATTAAATTTAAATTTTAATTTTCATTGGGTAAAGATTAAAGTACTGTCTAACTGTATTATAGTTGGCTTAAACAATTAATAAAACTAATTAATTATATTGTTATATGTAGATTACTCTGCCACAACTTAATAAATTAATTCAAGAATTGTATATTAATGTTCTGACTTTAATTAGAAAGAATGACTTCAGATAGTTATTGCAGACTGTAGAAAGCAGATTGACGATTGTTGATTAGTGAAGTAGAAAGGTTATTGTCTTGTGTTAACAGTAGTTTAGTAACGATTTGCAGTGTGTCTGTAACCGGGTCGTTCTTTCCTAACTAACATATCATTACCTATCGTTTTCTGTAAACGGTTGTTTACATAAAACGATAAGTAAGATCCGGCTTTATCGGAGAGTGTTTTCTTGTGCTTGGTCCTACAGTCCTATCAATTAATCAATCAATAAAAAGGATTAAATTAGAATTAACTTTTGTTTTTTAAATAAAACACATTTTTCGAAATAAACAGATATCTTTATTGAATATTAAAGTAGACACGTAGCAATTAATAATGAAAAATAATGCCAGATAAGTGCCTTCATTGTTTTAGTAAAATTTTCCAACACATGTTGACATAATTGTGGCTCAATTTCAGTAATTTGCTCGATTATGTTTTCTTTCCGATGTTGAATGGTTTGAGGATTATCGCTCTCCAAAAAACCGCATAAAAGAAATCTAACTGTGTAGATGACATGATCTTGGTTGGTGGCCAATTAAAAGTTTCTCTTCGAAAAATATCTATTCAATCAACAAATTTCTCTTTCAAAAGACTGATTGTTTCTGTTGCTGTTTGCACCGTCTTTTGCAACCACATATTCGTCAAACAAGAGTTAGTAATCATCGTTTCATAAACCATATTCAAAATGTACTTCATCACTTAAGATCACTTCGTTAGAAAAAATCACCATGTTCTCTTCTTTTGCTGCAAGAACCAATTTTTAACAATGAAGGCTCATTATTTCACCGTATAGTTTTCCATATTTACAAACCGCTATGTTTACCTATACTTGGCAGCTGTCAATAAACGTTTGATATTATAAATGTTTCATAAATGTTTCATAAATATGTTTCGCAAATAGATCGAATAAATCGCCGCTCCAAGAAACTCAAGGGCCTAGAAGCAGATACCATGTTCCCCAAGGCGATCAACTTAAAAACATGGACACATATGAAATATCCTGAAGGCAAACTGCTGATATAAAGCCATATGCAGATCAACATTAACATTACTAGCATCAATAGACGTATCGTATGACCTTTTTGCATGTGACAAGAAAGGCGCTGAAAAACGAACGTGTGTAAAAAATCAAATAAGAGATTTACGTCACTATAAACCCAATTAAAACTATTTCGCCTAAATTTATGTTACCCCGTAGTACCACCTTTTGTACAATCCGATAACTATATTTCCAATTGTATTTTGGATTAAATTACTACAAGCCGACCAATACCACACCGTGCTGATAACCTGTCAAAACGATTATTTTTGAGTAAACAGAAGAGAGCTCAAATAAATTTTTTTCTGCGAATCAAATTAAATATTAAATTATGTAAATTATATAAATATATAGTAAATCAATTTGTGAACAGTATCAAAACAAAACGAAATGTACTCGCATTGATATTATAAATATTCGAGAGGTTTTTTTTAATTGTGTATGTGTTTGGGTCAGTGAGAGAAAAATCGGAAAATTTTTATAAGAAAATCGACTTATAATATCCAATTTAAAAGTTAAAAATAACTTGTTAATTATTTAATTTAAATTAATAAACATCGTTAAGTGTTGTAAACAAATATTAGCACAATGAGCAATTCCAAATTGAAGGAAGTTTTTAGTTATAAATCATGGGTGCACGCTGTTGCTGGGGCCACGGTAAGCTTACTCGTTATGCAGCACGATTACCGTTTTGACTATATATTTATATTATCTTTATAGGGAAGCGTTATCGCGATGTCAACATTTTATCCGCTAGACACAGTGAGGTCACGACTACAATGTGAGTTGATTAAAGGTCGAAGTCTAATAAATTGTTGTTATAATACTTACGTTTACGAATATTTTAGTGGAGGAACCAGAGAGACGTAAAGCATTGGGAACAATGGCCATGATACAACAATTGATAATGGAGGAAGGGCTTCCAACATTATACCGCGGAATGATTCCCGTACTCCAAAGTCTCTGTATATCGAATTTTGTTTATTTCTACACATTTCATAGTCTTAAAGCGTTTCGAGGTGGACAGAAATCACAGAGCGCACTAATTGATTTATTACTAGGCGCATTAGCCGGTGTTGTCAATGTACTTGGTACGACACCGTTCTGGGTTGTGAACACCAGGCTCAAAATGAAAGGGATTAATCGTGATAACACGCTCCAATATTCGAATCTTATCGATGGGCTTGTTTACATTCAGAAAACCGAAGGTTTCGCTGGTCTTTGGTCCGGTACCATTCCATCGCTGATGCTTGTTATAAACCCAGCTTTGCAATTCATGACCTACGAAATGATCAAACGACGCGTAAACAAAGTATATGGAGAAGTGCCTGGGATTGTTTATTTTAGTGTAGGTGCTGTTGCCAAAATTGTATCAACACTTATCACATATCCACTACAAGTGGTTCAAACGAAGCTACGTCATTCTGGTGGGCGAATAAGTGGCCAAAAATCCGATAAAAATATTGGAACCATTCAAATGCTGATGTATCTATTGAAGCAAAATGGTGTCATTGGTTTGTATAGAGGCTTAGAAGCCAAATTACTTCAAACGGTGCTCACGGCAGCACTAATGTTTGCCATATACGAAAAAATAGCCAAATTTGTCATGTCGCTCTTGATGCGGCACAGGAAGATAGTTCCAGCTATTTAAACGTACTTCTAAAGTACAACTTTTATTTTATATAATGTTTGGTTCAGCTTTATAGTTTGGTGAATTAGTATTCTTATTCTCTATTTAATTTCATCTAGTCTTGCATTCCATGATTCGATTTAAATTATTAATGTTTTATTTATTTACATTTTCAAAAATAAATATTGGTGATTCGAAGAACGAAAATCTTTTATTTAGTTTGTTTCCAATTGAAAACGTGACAACTGGTATCTAGTGTTGAATAGCAAAAGGTTAGAAATATTGAAACCACAAACCAAAAATTTGATAAACAATCCTAATACATTGTCATGTCAAAAACATGAATTAAACGTCAAATCATGGATTTCGATAGTCCAGATGTTGAAAAAGATTTTCCTGGATTATATGCCTCGGAATCAGGAAGTGGACGTAAAAAGGACGAAAGTGATTGTATGTAGTACGGTTGATTTATAAAAAAATGTTTAATTATAGTGTTTTTTAGTCAGTGATGGAGATCACGAAAAGCATAGTAAAAAGGAACTTTTGATTGGTCGTCGTAAGGACAAGAAGGATAAAAAGGATCGTGGCTACGCTGCATTAGAAGGTGAAAGTTCTCCCGAAGAAGAGACTGAAACAAAAAGTCCATCAAAATCAATGAAGAAAGTAAAAGCATTTAAGTTTCCAACCAAAAGCAAAGAGAAGCGAGAAAAATCTCGTGACAAGGAGAAGCTGGAGGTCATTATTGGCAAAGATAAGGATGTACACAAGGAAATCTCAGTTGACGAGAAAAAGACTAAAAAAGAAAAGGATAAAAAAGATAAAGATAAAAAAGAAAAATGTAAGGACAAGGAGAAAGATAAGAAGGATAAAAAGTTAAAGCATACAGGAAGTACGGCTGTAAGTGAAGAAATTCTTGATTTGGGCGATGCCCAGCCCATTTTTGGTGTATCCCTTGGTTTGTCAGTCGAACGGAGTCGTTGTCATGACAGTGTAAATCTCCCACTAGTAGTACGCGACTGTATTGATTATCTACAGGAGTTTGGCCTCACCAACGACCAAATATATAAAAACGATGCTGTTAAATCCCGTCTCATACAGTTGAAAAAACTTTACAACAATCGAGAGAGTACCGGGATTGATGATTTTGATGTTCCAACTGCAGGCAGTCTTCTAAAATTATTTTTAAAGTTAGTTACGATACCTTTTACGTATATCGACATAAAGTATATTTTCTCTAATTTATCTATAATAGGGAATTGCCAGAACCACTTCTAACGACTGATTTATTACCGCGTTTTGAAGAGGCAGCATCACTTCCACAGGTTACCGAGCAAGAGGAACAGCTTCGAGGTCTCATCGATCAACTTCCTAGTTGTAATCGTATTTTGATCTCATGGCTAATTCTACATCTCGATGCGGTTACCGCAAACGAAAAATATAATAAAACCAACGCCCAAAATTTGGCAATGCTTTTGAGTCCATCACTTCAGATGTCTCATCGTTTACTAGTAGCATTGTTGTGCCACTGCAGTAATTTATTCAGCGATATCAGTTTATTTAGGTAAGTTGTTATCTTATCGAGTACGTAACAAAGTAAACAATAGAGATAAAAACCAATAAACAAATAACGTCGATAAGAGCGAATGCTTAGTGCACAGGTGGATATAAAGTGAAAATGGCTTTTCTGAAATTTATACGAAAGTAAAATTTATGATTATAATTAATGTTTTTATCTCAAAATATGTTTTTATATATCGTCAGGTATATCCCGCCATTAACGTCGACCAGCCCCAATCTACCAGACACAGTCGATGAAATCCAGAAGGAATTACGAAAACAAGAAAGTCTCTTGACTCAAATTCATTCGGAGATGAATGCTGGATTTGTTTCGAAAAAGCGCGAGGAACAATTATGGGAAGTTCAAAGGATAATCACTCAACTGAAAGTTTGTAACTTGATCACGATTTAAAGATCTTTTATTTATTATCATTCCGTTTGCAGCGTAAACTTCGTTCGTTCGAAAAGAAACAAGATTCGAATCAGAAAAGTGTCGACGACACAGTTGATGGGGATGTTTCGATTGAATTAAATATGCATAAAACAAAATCATCGTGCTCAGACGATGAATCGTCTTGCAAAACCATGACAGTCTTTTCGGCCGAATCGACACGAACAAATACCGAAACCAAAAATACACCACAAGAAATACCCTCCGAGGAAATCGAATCTCATAAATTAAATGAAAAATTAACCGTCTCTGAAACTGGGTTGCTACTTCTACCCGAAAATCATCCCGAATACTTGAATCTCATACGTCTACAATTAGAGAATTTAGAGCTGATGCAATGGAAGATGAATTTGCAATCTCGAATAACGGCAGAACGATGCGAATTGGTTCGTGCAAGAAACAATCTCCATCAGCTGGGAATTAAGTCGATTACCGAACTGAATCTAAATGACTATTTGGACAATAACATAACTATCGATGAACCAGAATACGAAAACATAATTTCGCATTACATAAAGGAGAATCAACTGTTGGAGCATAAGAAAAATATTCTTGCAAACGATCTAATTAACGAGACAAATGAATTAATTCAGTTGCAGGTTGAGTTAAATTTACAAAAGTATCGAATTTAATAAATTATTTCATTAAATATATTCATTATTCATAATATGTATAACAAAAATCTCGTTTTTATTGATGGTGGTGATTGATCCTGAAATGGAAGATAGGACCGAATGTATACTGGCATTGAACAAGAATTTTGATGTTTCGTTTACCCAACACCAGGTGTAAAGCAATACAAGAAAAGAGAAAGTGCTGGTTTTGACAACTACACACTTAAATGTCATTTTGAAAAACTTTGTTTTGTTTAGAAATTTCACACGGGATTGTTTATTTATATACGTGGATAGTTAAAGTGTAGTTAACTAATAAATAATGTCGTGGTTTCAAGATTTGGCTGGTCACGCAGAACAAATTCTAAATAAAATCGACCAAAATGCAGCAACTGTATTGCACACACCAGGAACGATGTCAACATCATCTTCGTCACAGAATTTGCTAAATTATATTGAAGCGAGTAGAGAGCCAGGTGACGATACAGCATCTGTTGAAGTGATAACTAAATCCCCGCTCAGAGGTTTAAAATTGGATTTTAATGGAAGGAAATCATCAGAAAAATCATCATCGTCGAGACGAAGTTCATTAAGCAGCTCCCGCAAAGATGGTACAGTGATTGAAAATACGACAAAGCTTTCGTCAAACTATGATATCCCAGTAGAAATGACGGTAGAAAAGGAACTGGCAAGTTTGAAATTGCATTTAATTGAAGTTAAATTGGAGCGAGACGAGCTTAAACAGGAGCTCGAAACTCTAATGGAACAATTTAAACTGACGAAAAATTACAAAGACGAGAAAAACGAATTAAAAGACGATTTATTTAAATTGCAAGAGGAACGTAATGAATTTATCGAAAAAATCAATAGTCTAGAAGAATCAAATCTTAAATACATTAAATCCATATCAGAACTTGAAATAAATGTTTCGAAACTGCACGCCAACGAAATTGAACTATTGAAACGAATCGAAAATATCGAAGTTGAAAAGGGGAACAGTATCATAGAACTTCAAAAATATCGACAACGGGCTCAAAATACTCTTCAAATAAAAGAAAACATTATTAAAGAACTAAACTCGTCTATAAATTCGAGCAATCCAGACATGACATCACTCACCGAAGATTACGAAATGCTACGAAACGAAAATCACCTAATAAAATCTCAATTGGAACAACTAAACGAAACAATTCGCCAGTTACATTCAACAACTCAACAAACGGAATTCGAACTAAATCAAAAATTGACCCAAGCTAATGCCAACTATTCAAAGTTATATGACAATTTAAATAGCGAGATCAATAAAAATCTTATGTTGGAAAATAATCTTAATATTAAAAACAAGGAAGCAATTTCAATTCAAGATGAATTAGTTCGATTAAGAGAGAACCTATCGAATCAACTCTACGAGAAAGATATTGAATTGAATAAAATTAAAAGTCAACTGGCAACGTCCCAAATAAGTAAGACCACCAATAGTCGAGGTGAATTCTCTCGGAAACTCGAAAACGGTAATAATATCGAAGAGCGTATTCAATCGCTTACACAATCTCTAGTTCAAAAACAAACGACACTCGAACAACTAACCGCCGAACGAAATGCATTGCGACTTCAATTGGAAAAAATTGAGATGCAGCATCGAACGACAATAATGCAGATACGTAAACAAAAACCTCAAATATTAAATATGAACGATACGGATGATGCTAAGGCACAGGTGCCAAATTTTTTACAGGAAAATCCATTCGATACAACCGTGGCACGACGTGTGAAGCGAGCATACTCATCGCTCGACTCGGTTAGTGTACGATTGGGTGTATTTCTACGACGTTTCCCACTTATTCGGATATTTGTGATATTTTATATGGTTCTATTGCATTTATGGGTATTACTCGTACTATTTTCATCAACGCCATCGTCGTCATAATAAATTTATCTATCGTATGTCTTATTATTTGTGCAGCATGTAAATTGTATATTTGTATTGTAATTAATAAATATATCATATCTTATATAAAACAAAAAAAAAACATTCAATTTATCCAATCTAGAAGTTTGATGATGATTTCGATCTAAATCCTATATGACATCGGATTGGACCTTACATCAAACTACGTACTAATATGTGCATATTTTTTTGACGGCGTTTACAAGCCATCGTTGTTCCGTACCGTGTTAACAATCTGATTCCATCGGTTTCGATCTCAAGTCGATATTGTTGCAAGCAACTAGAAAATGACAGATCGCTTTTACGCTCTCGACCCATCGTCAACGACAGCGATCTCTTCGCTAACCGAAAGGTGGCTCTCTATTCGCATTAAATTCCTGATCTTGTGATTGAAACGAACTCGGTAAGTGCCATCAACGTCGTGTTTTGGGCACGATGATTCTTATCTCGAATGTTAAAAGCCAACTTTCGTACTCATCCATCAAGGTCCAACTCTCACATCCATACATGACAACGGGTCTGGTCAACACTCTGTACAATTTCAGCTATACCATCATTCAATATATTCATCAATGTATTTTAGAAGTGCCTTGGCAAGGCGAACCCTGATATCCTCTCCCACACTATTATCTTCAGTAATGAGTAATCCAATATACTGTGGTGAACGATTTTTCTTTGATCTCTGCATGGCCATAGCGAATTCTCTATAAGATAGATCAGCTTGTGATACATGTGGAACATTAAGTAGGCAATACAAATTTCACGCCACGTATCGAGTACCGCATCGACGCTAAAACAGAAGTTTCCATCCTGATCTCGAATCGCAGTTGACCGAGACCTTTCGGTACGGTGTACTTCGGTGATTTCTTTAAAGAAATCACGCGAATTGTGCTCATTGCTGAGTTGTTGTACTCGTAAGACTCGCATTCCACCATTGGCGCTTCTTCTGTTTACAAATGTCCTACTAGCAAGAACTGCTTTATTTCTTTTTGCAATTGTAAACCGAGTCTGCGCTTCATTGTGGGCTATAGTTCGTTGCTCAACAGCAAGACGATACTCCTCATCAAACTAATCATTTATGTGCTAAATTGTTATTATACCGAGAATGTGCTTGGCAGCATCGACAACCGAGGTTTTCAATACTTCCCAGACACTGTTCACTTCTTCAGATTGGTAATTAGATCGCAAGATGCTATTGCTGACAACCTTCTTGACTTATACGAACATTTCCATGGTATAGCTTTGCAATGACCAGCTAATGGTCACTGCCTAAGAATTTAGTTGACGATCGATAAGATCTCACGTCTTGGACCACCCGACCCCTTCTTATGAAATAAACATATGGTTAATTTGGCTTCGGGATGTTTTACGTTGATGTGTCCATGTTTCCAAATGACTATTTTAATGAGGAAAGAATGTGCATCCCACTCATGAGCGATCGCAAAATAGGGTTTTTAAGTGACTGCACGTTTCACGTGTTGATCCTCAGTCTCGTATCCGAATACCAGATTTAATCGCCTCCTAAGACAAGCTCTGGATACTGTGGTGGTATTGTATAGGTCTCATGTTTCGTTCGTAATATTTCCAAAACATGGATGCCCCACCCACAGGGCTTGGATATGTGCATATACTGTTGTTATTTACATTATAGGTCGCAACATCACATACTTGAAGGAAGTTAGATTCAGTTAGATCTAACTGCCTTGAAACATATATCGTTATAGCCCCTGGTGACCTTTTCTGATGGATCGAACTATTTGATCCGGGATGTCGCGTTAGTGCTAGATGTAGGTTACAAGTCGGATGTCCAAAATTTATCCGACAAGGTTCAAATTGCATATTTATATAACTGTTTTCTATGTACTTGTAAAGAATTATAACTAATGGTTTCTTCAACCGGAGTAAGTGATTTCCACCAGAATGAAAATACATATATATGCTGAACCAACTAAAGCTAAGCCGCTACTTTTCAAAAAATCTCAACATCCTTATTAGTCGATCACGACCTACCTAATAAGCTCGAGAAGGTTAGTCGTGTGAAAATAATTTATAATGTTCATTTTTAGCCACCAGATGGCCTAATTACTTTAAGTAAGGATAAATAAAATATGATTTTTCCATGCGATGCCCATTGTAGTTAAAATCTCACCAAATTCACGAACGCTGTAAGAAAGTGGAGAAAATTGAAGACTAAATTATCAAGTAAATAGTTTATGAGCAAGTATAGTAGACAATATAGCAGTAAATTGATTAATCTTTCGTTCAGCGATACACGCTATGTGAGTTGAAATTAGCTAGTATAGAACAGAGATCCATTCATCCGTAACGTGAATAGGAATTTGCTTACATGATGGTAGAGCCCAACACATACTTTATGATTGAAACACTTGGGTCTGTCTTGGTTTTCTTTCCAATATAATGATTATCTCATATAGTCACCAAACGTTTTAGGAATACATAATTACATATAGTGGGATTTGCCACAATTAGACTATAAAATGTTTTTTACAAGTTGTAGATCAAGAAAGTGTATTTATATATAGACTTAAGAATTAAGAAACGTGTCACGATCGAGATTTATGTGCTTCTTCTAAATACAAGTTATCTTAGACAAAATTACCTGAAAATAAGCCAATCACAGATATACCAAGATTAACATCTCCTATAGAACAATATATTCATTGCCTTTTCCATTGCAATCGACACATATTTCCAGTCATTTCAAAATCACGTGCTTTGATCTAAAAATTTCACATGAAATGGTGGTGCGAATCAACACAACTATGACCCCCTGTTGAAGAGCAGAATTTGTGGGCGAACCCATCTTCCATATCAGTACTATAGTCTGGCATGGAGCTATTCAATGTGCTCGTGGTTCTGCGTAAATTGGACCGTAAAGTACGTAAATAAGTGAACTGCGAAAGAGTTGATAGAGCCTTGAGCCCCAAAATAGATTGCAAACATAGAAACAGACAGACTGCCAATCTATAGTGCATGGATGGAAGAAGGGTGAGACTACAAATTTTATCTCATAATAGGAGGTCATACATGTCTTTATAGTAACATTACCAATGGTTATTTTTGCATCCGCTATCGGGATTTCAATTCGGCACCTTACGTATTTAACTGATGAGGCTCAAAAAGTTAAACTATTCCATGGGCCACGGAAATATGGTTTAATACCATTTCTTCTACTGATCAAATATGTTTGATAAATTGTATGTTGTTTATTGATTCAAAGATTTGATAATGATGATTCATTTACATATATTTGCCGAATGGCCGTTTATGGCTTTTTTATTACCAAATAACTTTGAAATGTATTTAATATCTTCGGATGAATGAAACTCATTCTTAATTCTTATTATCATTTAAAATTAAAGGTGATAAAGATTCACTTGCTTAATGAATGCTAGTTTCATTTGTGAATAAGAGATTGTTGAACGAAGGCCAACAGGTTTTATAAATTCAAATCAACAAATATATCAACAAACGCATAGAATCGAGAAGTGATGTAAGAATTCTAATCAAATTCTAAAATTTCGTTTTGTCAAATTGAAACCAGAACTGTTATATAAGTCCTATTTAATTTAAAAACTAGCTAAGAGCTTCTATCCTGTTAATCGATCTTATCACCAGAACTATAGTAATAAAATTACTAATCAACTTATTAAGGAGCAAGGCTTAACAAAATGGTACTCCAAATCATATTTCTAATTATATTCATATATTTAGCTTAGATTTAAGTAAAAGTAGAAATGTAAAAAAGACCATAGGTCTTTGGCTGCAATCTAACCAAACTCAACAGAGCTGATTTTCTTCTCATCGGCCAAAATCTGCGTGGCTCTGTTGAAACCTGAAATGTCTCTAATAATAGTAGAACATAAAGAATTTTCCAATAAGAGGTTTCATTTTGAACGAGTATATCTAAGAGAAATCAATTATTCAATTGTAAAGAGAACGGTTGGCCAGTAACATTAAAAACGAAATCAGCCAAATGGCCGCCTCGGCAACGTTTGCAACACCATATCCGTTTCGAAATTTCTCATGACAACTCGCACATTTGGGGATGTATGTCTTCGATAACTTCATGAATTCCATCTTTAAAGTTTTGGATCGATTGTGGAGCATTGGCTCTTATCTTTCACATGGCCCAAAGAAAAGGTCTAAAGGTGTTAAATCACAAGATCTCGGTGACCAATTGTGTAGGAAATTTTTCTTGCAAAATTGCGATTGTTTCGTTGCTTGTGTGTCACGTAGCGCCGTCTTGCTAAGAATAAACGTCGTCTACATCAATATCTTCCAATTCCGGCCATAAAAAATCATTAATCATACCATCAAAAACCGCACCAAACAGTGACACGTTGATAACGGATAGGCTTTTCAGCAATCAAAATTTGATTTTTTGAGCCCAATTTATTTCATTAACAGACTATTTCACTTGGTTGGATTCCTAGACTATAAATTATTGATGAAAACGATTTCAGTTAAAGTTTAAGGTCGTGCGATTAATCGAAGAATATTCAGTCACTATAAGAAAACTTGACCCTGTGTCTGTTCACGAGTATATAAAATAACTTGTATTTATAATTTCCAAAAGCTTTAACTGACATCTTGCCAGCTGACCAAGTGAAACTATTGGTACGTATAGTTAGTTATCACAGCAAAGGGAAGATCATCGACATACGTTCTGAATCGCTTAGTGGCTAATATATTTATCAAGCATTGAATCGTACCTTTCAGAAACTCAATGAAATAGTACAACTTCCACTCCTTTGTAATTAGCATCGCACTCATTTATTAAATTCCGGTATCAAATGCCTGCTGAGTGGTGATGTTCTTCTGAGTCCACTGAAACCACTTCCTTTTTCGTAACAGAATAGTTAGTGGTACTCTCAAGATGAAAAATTCGTCGATAAATTTTCGATTCCATCCAAAATTGCCAGTGAACCTTTTCTAACATCGAATGATGTTTGCTTTCGAAAAGTTTGCAACCGTTTGAGTTGGTTCCTCTTCTCTAGACACTTAGAATAAGGCCAGCTCTAGTCTTGCTGCCACAATCTTAGAGATGCACTATATAGAGTCTAAAAAGCATAACTTTGAAATGATAAAACTAATAACCCGGAATGGTTTTTACTCTCGTGCTTAAGTATACAGAGAAATCGTTCAAAAAATATCCGTTAAAACTAAGCTAGAGATTTATTTTGTTTTATCAAACCTATAAATAAGTCATCTGTTATTGACAGCGGATAGGCGTTTTATTTTTAACTTGGTTTAATCACATCTAGACTTACTCGGCTTCATTTACATTTACATCTAACATACTTTATAGACAACCTTATGCACCCCATAAAAGCGCTGTTTAACGTCTTGATCATTACCATTATCGACCTATATTCAATTAAGCCGTTTTGAATGTTAGGTGTGCTATCGTTTAATTTAGTTGTTGGCTCTTTCGTTTAGGAGTGGTTTTTGAAAAAAATCTGAATCCACTGGTTTCGTATAGTGGTTGAGTTCTCAGAAAGGTGATTACTAGAAATAACGGGTGATTTTTTTGTGGTTAGGATTTTCATGCATTAGTATTTGACAGATCACGCGGGATTTCAGACAAGGTGTCAAAGAGAAAGATGCTCAGTATGCTTTGACATTTCATAACTGAAGCCGAACGATCTGCCACAACGTCGAATTTTCAGTGAATGGGCCCTAGAAAAGTTGGCAGAAAATCCGCTTTTTTATCGACAAATTTTGTTCAGCGATGAGGCTCATTTCTGGTTGAATGGCTACGTAAATAAGCAAAATTGCCGCATTTGGAGTGAAGAGCAACCAGAAGCCGTTCAAGAACTGCCCATGCATCCCGAAAAATGCACTGTTTGGTGTGGTTTGTACGCTGGTGGAATCATTGGACCGTATTTTTTCAAAGATGCGTTTGGACGCAACGTTACGGTGAATGGCGATCGCTATCGTTCGATGCTAACAAACTTTTTGTTGCCAAAAATGGAAGAACTGAACTTAGTTGACATGTGGTTTCAACAAGATGGCGCTACATGCCACACAGCTCGCGATTCTATGGCCATTTTGAGGGAAAACTTCGGAGAACAATTCATCTCAAGAAATGGCCCGGTAAGTTGGCCACCAAGATCATGCGATTTGACGCCTTTAGACTATTTTTTGTGGGGCTACGTCAAGTCTAAAGTCTACAGAAATAAGCCAGCAACTATTCCAGTTTGGAAAGACAACATTTCCGAAGAAATTCGGGCTATTCCGGCCGAAATGCTCGAAAAAGTTGCCCAAAATTGGACTTTCCGAATGGACCACCTAAGACGCAGCCGCGGTCAACATTTAAATGAAATTATCTTCAAAAAGTAAATGTCATGGACCAATCTAACGTTTCAAATAAAGAACCGATGAGATTTTGCAAATTTTATGCGTTTTTTTTTAAAAAAAAGTTCTCAAGCTCTTAAAAAATCACCCGTTATATTCCGATAGAAACGAGATTTAACAACTTCTGCAATCTTATGATTTTTATCTAATGTTAGAGTAGATTCATAAAAGTGATTCCATTAAGAGGCATTCCAATGAAAGGGATAAGGGAATGTGATCCGGTATGGTATGAATCTTCCGTTTATGGGATGAACACGCAATTGATATCAGTATATACTGTACATGTTCGAGGAAGTAATAACATTTAAGTACTTGAGATATGTAATTCATGACTCATAATATCGAAGAGAGTAAGAGGATATAATAGTGCGTCTTACCACCGGTAGTCGTAAATTTTATCGGAGTTTTGTAAGATTGTATTTAACCACGAGATCAGGAATTTACAGATTTCTAATATGATGGATGAACTTAAAGTACAATGAGTACTGTGACAGTAGAGTAAATAATTCAACCATCTCTCAAGATTCAACTTAAAAGTATGTACTCTACGGCACTACAACTTTAAACAACTGGTATCTGTTTGTTTCTGTCTTTGCAACATTTTTTGGAGCTCAAGACCCGCCCAACGTAGAACCATGGAAGCTCTACTGTTGACATATTAACGAATATAAATGCAGATAACTTGGAAATTCCCAATAAATTACTAATGTAGAAAATATTTGAAGTTTCACGCATGTATACACCGAAATACTGGTTAATGAATCCAATGGAATTTCGGGCACATGATATAGCAACAATCACATTAATCATGGTTAATACCTAAAACGTTTATGTACTCTAGTTATTAGTTCAGATCTTTACTCATTCTATGTACTTAAGTTTGCGTTTATCTATATTCTTATGTTTATAGAATTATGAAAATATTTTTCTGATCAAATATAATATTTTTACTGAACGAATACTTTGTGTACAAAAAAATATAGCGATTTCGAAGAACAAAACTAAAGCAAACTTGCCGGTTGTATTCAAATAAAACAAATCATTTGCAATCGAAATCTTTAAGTTAAGAGTTTAAGTCAGTGAAGAGTGAAGAATAAATAAATTCAAGATGAAATTAATTAGTTGTCTTCTTATTTTAAGTGAGTACTTATGAGTATATATTTACATGATATGGATTTTTTGTTTTGGTATTTTTGTAAACCTTGAACGAGACTCAAACGATTTTGTGATTTTTATTATTGTTTGCATTTTTGATTAGAATAAATAATAGTACTTAAGACTAAGAAAGGTTATCTTAGAATTGTAATTTATGAAATTAAAACATAAGAATTCAATTAAGATATATTATGGTCTCAAACTAATTATGTTTTTAATTTTTAACATTGATTGATTATTTTCTTAATTATACGTTTACAATGTTTTTGGCTTACGTGAGTCGATGTAGTAAACAAGTTCTTTAAATAACGTGACTGTATATGATTTTATCAAATTTCTTAACATTTTTTGTTTTTTTGTTTTTGCAATACGTTAACGATGGACCACCTATATATACATATATAGTAACTGTGATTCAGATAGTGTATGCATCATCAAATAGATTAAAACGTCATCATTCGTTTGGTGGTCGACAAGCACGACAATGGAATGGACATAATCCAAATGATTATGATTACAATCAAGGAGGTTTTGACTATGATCAATTTGGCCAGAATCAATTTTTCCCAAATCAGAATCAGTTCATTAACCAAAATCAAAATAATCAACAACAACAGCAACAACAACAACAACAGCAGCAACAACAGCCAGCGACGACACAAGCTCCAGCCACAGGTGCACCATCACGCGCCTTTTTAACGTGCATGAGTGGATGTCAAGCACTAAGTCATTACAATCCAATATGTGGAACTGATGGACAAACATACCACAACGATCAAAGATTGGGATGTGCACAACGCTGTGGTGCCAGTAAGATACACATATACAAATCGAATATATGAACAATACATATACTGAATTATAAATTTTATATTTTAGATGTGCGACAGGCGACAATTGGTGCGTGCCCAAATCCAAACGTTGGTTAAATATTATTGTATAAAATGTACATCCTACATATAACACATGACGTCATTGGGAATTTCTTATAATTTGGCCATCGAACTTAATATTGTATAATTATTAAATTAATTTATATGTAAAATATATTATTTTTTTGACTTCCGTATAAATAAATTCAAAACAAAAGTGAAAATGTGTAATAAATAAATATAGCATACAATATAGCATTGAAGCTATAGTGTTAACAAAAACTTGAAATATTATCTGTTATGCCAAATAAAATGAAGGTGAGTTACTTAATTTTTGTGTGCTATCTAGTTCACACGTCAAGTAGTTTTCAATGTTTCATGTTATATCGGGAATATAATCAGAAAGTATTGTGGCGTTCAGTAAGTATCAATTAATTAATTCGTATACAATTAACGCCACAAACAAATAAATTGAAAATTTTTAGTTAAGTTCTTGTGATTCGCTAGTGCTGTTGCGACACGATTAAGTTCAGTAGCATGTGCCTGAAGAGGTAGCTTTTATTTTTACGATCACACAGTAGTTCCATGACGCCATCACCAGATATCAGATCGAAACCGCCCTAACGAATTATATAACAACAAAACAGCAACATATATATATATATATATATATATATATATATATATATATATATATATATATATATATATATATATATATATATATTATATATATATATATATATATATATATATATATATATATATATATATATATATATATATATATATATATATATATATATATATATAATATATATATATATATATATATATATATATATATATATATATATATATATATAATTATATATGATATAATTTATCAATCTGAACAAACTAGTATCAAATTAAATTGTTATAATGAATATTGCTTATTTCAAATTTATTTTATCACATTGAATGTTAGTTTCTGATAACTATTTTCAGTGTGAAAATATTTCATTCAGAATGATAATAAAGAATAAAATAATTATCCATCTGATAATTACTTTATACATTTAACTGAGATTTTGTTTTATTGAAAATAGATTTTAATGAAAAATTATAATAAAATATTATCTATTTTATAATAAAAATTGATGATACAGACATATTTTATCATATTGATATAAATACATTCTCTATTGGCGCTATATCAATAAAGGATTTATTAAATTGATGTAGATTTAACTCAATATGAATGAATACTTTTTTCAGTGTATATATATATATATATATATATATATATATATATATATATATATATATATATATATATATATATATATATATATATACATATATATAAATATATATAATACACACATACACAACTCGAATTACAATAACGTTGTCTTACGAACAATGCGCTGCGTTTCATTGGTGAACCTGACGGGATCTGTTTTTAGTAGGCAACATTACATTATTCATCAATATCTTCTGATATCATAGACTATAGACCTTCCAAAAAATTTCGTACGACCTGCTGTCTTCTTTTAATGGTATTCTTAAACCACAGATATTTATTATGCAAGCCGCAGTCAGGTTCGTTTCATGCCGCAACACAAGCCTTAATAATCACTAAGCGAACGAAATCAGGCACCCCAACACAATTATTTTTGTTAAAAAAGAACTAAACTATTCAGACTCATCAATCAAAAACGCACAGAGAAAATTCACTAACGTACAGGGAAGAGTAATGTGGAGTTCCAAATAATTAATTCGCACAATTTAACGTCACAATCAAATAAATCGAAAATTTCGAGTTAAGTTCTTGTCATGCGCTAGTAGCTAAGCCCTATTGCGATGAGGAATGATGATGATGATATTTGATCTTTTCGATCGCACATTCATTCAATAACACCATCACCAATATTGGGAATTATTGTAGTTGGGAATTGGGATTTTTTTTCATATAACCATGATCTGTGTTCGTGGAAAGGAACGTGAAATAACCGCAGGATGTTCAATATTTCATAAATCAATTTTGATGACCATTTGGGTATGAGGAAGCTGCCGTCATGATAGGCTGCCTTTGGTAAATAATCAAAAACTTCTTCAAAGTAGAACTGAGATAAGATTTCCCAGACGTATGTGTTCCGAAAAAGGTAACAGCGATTCCATTGGCCGAAAAGATAAAAAAGCACAGTTCTTCAAAATAACTAATAAAAAGAAAAACCCAACAAAACTCATCGGTCCACAGATATGTTTGAATTGAAAACGACTCACTGACTGTGATCTAGGGTATGGTTTAGCCGAAGTATTTCAATTGATATCCTCCAATAATAATTTATAATAAACGAGCTGAATATTAATTTTAAATGATTGTGAAGAGATGACGTAATTGGTACCACTACCATATTGCAATAGTGTTGCTTCTGTCTACATTTTGTGCACCGCAATGAAGAAGCATGATAAATTTCAAGACAGCCTTGACGTGCTTAGATCTTTGACCTCTTGTTTTTTTAACAAAGTCAACTGTGTTCAACATTCTACACTTGATCTTGCATATTTTTCCTTGACCTCAATGCTTGAATGCACATACTCTTCAATGGTCACCACAGTTGTAAATTACATTTTTAAAAAACGTATAATTTACATTAGGTTATTTTTTACATTCTACATGTAAAAAATGATATCATGAAAAATACTGATTCGCCATCTCTTATCAAAACTAGTTGTAAATAAAACGCCATCTGTTGCCAAATTTGCTAACTATTTTATTTCAAATAGAATTAATGAAACAATTAACGTACATTGTACAGTAATTTCTTTTAGATTAGTATTATTAGCAGATTACCTACCTTAACTGAAAAAAATCAGTTTAACAGATAGTGTTTTTTTGCTATAAAAATTGTTGGTCTCCAATTTGAATGAAATTCGGCACCACTTTACAATAAGCGCTGTGCAGTCAGTTGCATAATTTTATTTGTTTTGAGTTTTTCAGTTTGTCATTTTCTCTCATACTTTAACTGCCAATTATATTGATAAAGTAACGTAGAAATAGGGGATCAAGAAGGTGCAAAGAACGGTCTGCATACTTATAAGCGGGGCGCTGAGGACAACACCTATACCCATGCCTTAGAAGTTGTGTTTGACCTTCTACCCATCGATATTTATGGTAAGCATATGGCGGCGATTACGGCCACTCGACTATTAGCCATATCTCAGTGGAAATGTCTTCTGACAGGACACTCGACGATAATTAGATCGCTTAGGAAGGAACAGATGAATCTAGACTTTGTCTTGATGAAGGAACTGATGAATCTAGATTTTGAGCTTCGAGAAATGTTTACGAACTTCGTGTCCCTCAAGGGAATCTTAGAGGAGCAGGTCAGTTGCGGAAACGGAAGCACTGTAGTTCTTTACAGAAGGCTTCTAACTAAACGGTAAAGTAGGAGCTGGACTATTCTGTGATGAATTGAAAGTAAATATATCAGTTCGTCTGCCTGATCACTGCAGCTGCAGGGTGTACCAGACAGAGGTGATAGCGATTGAGGAGGTGCAGAATTGGTTGAGACATAATGTGGTATCCTCAATTGATATTCCAATTTATGTAGACAGTCAGGTGGCAATCGTGTCACAGGGCTCTGTTTCTCTGACGTCTAGAGTGATGTTGGGTTGCCACTTATCTCTGAATGAGATGAGTGAGCATTTCAACATTCAGATAGTCTAGGTCCCCGGCCACTCGGACGCCATGGGGAACTGCAGGGCGGACGAACTAGCGAGACATGGTACAACTGTCCAACTGCTACCGGAAAGAGCAAAGTTTCCCCATTAGCTCACTCAAGACTGTGCTTAATAGGAGACAGTATATAGCCTCAGCGAATGAAAGGTGGACGAACACCCTCTCATGTAGGGTAGCAAGACATGTTTAGCCAAAGCTGGACTTGAAATGCTCAAAGACACTCCTTACGAAGGCGTGAACTAAAAACGATCGTGGTGATACTCACTTGGAGAACATGCGAGGAGACTAGGACTAGAAGCTAATGTCTTTTGCAGAAGCTGTATGGACGAGGAGGAGGAAGAGACGGTAGTCAACCTGCTACGCTCATGTCCGGGTTACAAAACACATGAATATTTGGGTAAATTCTTATTGGACTGCCTCTCTGATCTCGAAAACTGTAAGGTGCGAGAGTTATCACGAAACATAAGTAGCTCAAACTGGTTCTCATAAGAGTAATAGAGAAGTAAGATCCTGTGATATTACAACGGACCGTCACCGATCTAAGTGTGCTGTAGTAACCACTCAACCTAATCTAACCTTAACTGCCAATATTTCACGAACCATACTAATTGAAATGTTGTCTATGATACTAATATGTTTATTATGGATATAATCGATATTTACATTACGATATTAGAAATCACATTTTGAATTTTTTTGAAAAAACAGATACTGGTTAACCTATCAGGTTTTTTTGCCATGAAAAATATTATCTATAGACAATTGTATTTTGTAAAACCATTTATTTTATATTCATTTAAAATTCATATAATTACAAATTAATTTTAATTTAATGTGAATTCGATCGGCGAACCCAAAATCTAGCACGAAAATCGTCGGAGCATGTTAAAAACGCAGGATGTGTAGGAGAATGTATTATAAATCGTACAGGACCATTATGTCCTAGAGACATTAAATGAAGTCTCGAAGCATTTCTTGAGTTCCACGAACAAAGCGATGTTGTCGCTTCATCCGGAAATAAAACATAGTCTTCGGTATGATTGAAAACGGCTTGTGTATTATGTTCTTGTTTGCCAGTTGTTCCGGCACCAGTGTACGCAATCAAACATCGACTCGTACTTAATTCCCACAGTTTGACCAACGAATCTTTTCCGGACGATAGCAAGTATTTCCCATTTTTAGAAAATACCAATGAACACACCTCGGCTCCATCGTGGGCTTGTGCAAACGTATTAATACAGCGACCACTAACACCATCCCAGAGTTTAATTGAACCATCAATGCTACCAGTCGCATAGACCTTGGCTGTTAGTGCATATTTAACACATGTAACAGAACTTTTGTGCTGTTGCGATGAAATCGCACTGACAAAACATTGTGCCGTGTTTATATCGTAAACTCGAATTACATTATGATCTGTTCCGACTACTAAATAATCACCTGACGGATGGAAGGATAAACATCGAACTGCCTCACAATCGTTAAAAGTTTTATGAGCTTTTTTGACCGATGCCTTTGATATATCAAACAGCTTAACAGTGCAATCTCGCGAACCAGATGCTAATATTTGCTCCTTCGGATGAAATTCAAGAAAAGCAACTTCATCCGTGTGATCGTATAGTGTTCGTATGACAGGATGACCCTGCTGTTCACGACCTGGATCAACTTCTTCCGGTGCAGATTTCGCTAACATTCTATCCACATCTAATATTTTTATACTGGCATCAACACTACCAGTAGCAACTAGTTGTCCATCGAAACTGAATGCGCCCGAACGACATGCCTGTTTATGTGATGTGACATAAGCTGTTTCGTACGATGCCGGTTCAGGTGCTAACGATGTGCCTTCTGTTTCATACTCCAAATCAATTCCACTTGTCATTTCATCAAAAGCTGTATGTTCTTTGGTATCGAACTGTTTTTCCATTCCGACTACCATTATGTGTAATAAACGATCGCTCGGCGGGCATGGTGGATCTGCTCGGACAGCGGTTGATAGTTCAACGGCAATATTATGATATCCGTCATAAAATAGTTGACTGAAATATAATTTATCAACATTAGGAATATTTTTAGGTTATATTTATTTTACATTTACGTACCTAATCATAAGTCTATACAAGACCTCACGATTTTTTAGTAAATTACCTTGGTCGACAAGTTTTTCTGGTTCTATATCCTTCATTTCGAACTAGGTTTCAGTTATAAACAAATGAAAATAAAGCCGGCCGCAATAAATTTAGAATGTTTGTTTGTTGGTGAACTATTTTGATAGAATTGACATTCAACGTCAAATTATTTTGTGGATAGATTCTAATCTTCTTTGTGTAGTAAGATTAAGGTGTCTACATTGATTAATTAAGAAAAGTATGATATGTGCTGCCATCTTTAGGTCAATGAAAAGACTAGAAATTTAAAAACGATTTGTAGCACATTTTCAATATGTAGGGGAAAAATCTCTTTTACATCCAAAAGAGATTTTTCATTATCTTATTATAATCGGTGGTGTGACTGAACACATCTATGATTCCATGGTAGTTTTATAGGTTGGCATGAAGCTATGCAATGTGTAGATGGTTCTTCGTAAATGGCACCTAACACCTCACGTCCTCGACTGGATAAATGGCGTAAAGCAGGATATAAATAAGCGAACCGCCAAATTCGCAAAAATGATTGCAAGGATAGAAACAAACAAGCAAACACATTTAATAAAACTAATTATTAATTAACTAATTAATAATTTTCAAAAAAAAAAGATGTGGTTGAAGAAACCACATACACGTTGTCGAAGTTCTTAATAAAATATTCGACATTATGGGAATCTTCCAGAGTAAGCTACAGATTTTATGATTGTTTTACGGTTTTTATTGGCCATTGTTGGCCCGTACCGTGTCAACAATCTGACTCCATCGGTTTCGATCAAGATCCAGCTCTTCCAACTGTTGCAAGCAATTAAAAGCTGCCAGATTGCTCTCTACGCCATGGAGCCATCGTCGTCGACAACGACCTTTTCGCATACCGAAAGGCGCCCCTTCAAAGATCGCTGTATCATTCGGTTCGGATCAGCTCGTAGAAGAATCATGCGAGAGAAGAATCATGCGTGTGATATATGGCCCAAAACGCGACGTTCCTAAATCTGGATAGCCTGTTCCTAACTTTGACACATCATTGTGACTGCGTTACCATCATTTTACACAGATGTATGCATTTGGTTGGTATTTCTAATTATTCAAGCGCATATAATAGTGTCTCTCGATTGATCGAGTCATACACTTACTTGAAATCTAGGAACACCTGGTGTACATGTTTCGTAGGAATCATCCGTAGCAGAAAAACTTGATCATTGACTGACCGATTTGGACGGAATCCTCCTTGGTAGTCAAGCGATCACCCTTCTTGAATATTGGACATAACGCGACCACTTTCCATTCTTCAAACATAACTTCAGTTCACCATACCAATCGACCTAGGTCGAAAAGGCAGTTCCACAAAGTGAGCTGTCCGAATATCATTAGCTCTGAATTAATGCAATCAACTCCTCTTGGTGAACGATTTTTCTTTAATCTTTGCCTGGCTATGGTGAATTCCTGATAGGATGGATCATCAATGAACTCTGAGGTCTTTTTTTTATTTTTTCTTGCAATTGTAACCGAGTCTGCGCTTCATTGTGGGCTGTATTTCATTGCTCAACAGCAAGATGACACACCTCATTAAACAAATCATTTTTGGGCTTTGTTTTTACTATACCGAGAATGTGCTGGGCAGCATCGACAACCAAGGTTTTCAATACTTTCCAGACACTGTTCACTTCTTAAGATTGATAATTACATCGCAAAATGCTATTACTGACAAGATCTTGAAATTTTCGTTTCGTTTCTTAATTTATCAGACCTTCGCGTTGTATATTTCCCTGTTCTCCTTACTTGTACGAAAATTTCCATCGTAGCTTTACAGCAACCATAAAATGGTCACTGCAATGGTCGGTTGACGACCGATAAGATCTCACGTCTTGGACCACTCGAGCCCATTCTTTGGAAATCAACACATGGTCAATTAGGCTTCAGGATGTTTGGATGTGCGTGGATGTGTCCATGTTTCCAAATGGATGTTTTTTTGAGGAAAGTATGTACTTGCCACTTTGAAATCATGAGCGATCACAAAGTACATTATTCTTTCCCCATTTTTAGTCGCAGTTTCGTGTCGGGAGTATGGACCTATATATTACATAAGTCGGTCCGATTTCTGCCAGTTCTACCATTGAATTCACCAATCACCAATCTGATATCGTGCTCAGGTATAGAGCCGATCAGGTTATCCAAATTATTGTAAAATTAGTCTTTATCTTGGGGTTGGCTTAGATCAGTGGGCGCATGTACACATACAAATGACAGGTGGGCTAATCTCACGTACAAGCGAAGGCCGTCAAACGCGTGATAAGGCCGTCAAGCGCACCAGGTTTTCCAAATGACTTTTGGAGGTATCCGAATTGTTTTCGTTTGTTGACATTTGTGCTTTTTTACTGATGCGGGTCGTCAGCCAAGCGACCCAACCAGATTTAGTCACCTTCTATGACAAGCTCTGGATACTGTGGTGGTATTCTTTGGGTATCATGTTTCGTTCGTAATATTTACGAAACATGAATGTCCTCACTCACAAGGCTTCGAGATAAGAATCATGGGTGTGATATATGGCCCAAAACAAGACGTTGATGACACATTCCGAGTTCGTTTCTCCGAATTTAATGAGAATTCCTGATATCGTGCATGCAATCAAATTACAGCGAGTACGCTGGCTCAGTCACGTTCTGCATGCTAATCCAAACCAAATGATACAGCGATCGTTGAAGGGAGATCCGCTTTTCGGTATAGAGCGATCTGGCATCTTCTGGTTGCTTGCAACAGTATGAAGAGCTGGCTCGTGATCAAAACTGATTTAGTCAGATTGTTGATGTGGTACGGACCAACAATGGCCTGTAACAGCCGTCAGAAAAAACGTGATCATTATAGAATTGTTATTATTTAAGGTAGGGGCAAAGAGAATAAATATAAAGAAGAACATCTTATATGAACCGCGGTTGCATATAAACTAAACATTTCAAAATATTTCTGAGTTATTTGGTGATGGCAAACGAAATAGGATAAACATATATTTTTTATTTCGTTTTCTCTTTCGAACATCAGCAAAAAAAATATTGGACTATTTCAAAACTTCGCTTACTATTTCATATTATAATTCAATTGTAAAATGGAATAGATTATTATTTGAAAATATATCTATTCCATTTTTCAATCGAATTATAGTATAAAATAGTAAGCGAAGTTTTGAATTAGTTAAAATTTTTTGTTGCTGTCGTTCGAAAGAGGAAACGAAGTAAAAAATATATGTCTATCCTATTTCGTTTGCCATCACCAAAAAACTCAGTAATATTTTTAGTTTGTATGTAACCGAGGTTCATATAAGATGTTCCCCTTTATATTTATTCTCTTTGGTAGGGGTTAAATGCCAAAAACTTACCAAAGTTGACAAATGTTAAAGTAGCCACAATTTTTCTATTTATGTGATGGCATTGCATTGATTTTAACCTACCACGGATTTTAACTGAACAGTGGTAGGTTCCAGGTTTGAATACCGACAGAGGCTGTTTTCAAAACGAGTTTTCATCATTCAATTACTATCGGTCAAATGTACAACGGTTGGAGTGCAGAACTCAAAGACAAACCTATCTATAATGTCAGTTGTAGAGCAATACAATATGCGAATGATTTACGTAAATCGAATCTCTTTCAAAGAGTTGGACGAGTAGTTTTCAAAACAGACAATACAGATAGAAACTCGTAGAACTTGCATAGTGTAGGACGACTTGTAATTTATTTTATAAATTTTCGAATAAAATTAACAAGCAAAATTAATAATTGTTTAATTATTTATTTTTGTTTTTATTTAAGAATATTATAATTAATTATATAACCAGTATATTTCTATATATATTATATATATATTTATATTAAGGTATATAATTTTATTTATAACTGAATTTAATTGTTAAGGTAAATTAATTTCTTCTTAAACTTTATTATAAAAATTGAACTTTAATTTATTTATGTTTTTTATTTTTTAAATTTAAATCTTTTATTATTTTGTATCTGTTGTATTTTTTAATTTATAGATAATAAGTATAATTTTGTTTTGTTACTTATCTAAAATAATTTTATTCAATAAACAATATAATATGTATATTTAATATTAATAATTATAATAATAAGCTTAAATTAATTTCATTTAATTATAAATATATACAAATAAAATAAACAAAAAATGAAAGGAAAATTTCTCCATTTTGATTTTGGTGTTTTTTTTTAAATTAAATTATTTTAAATTAAAAAAAAAAATGCAGTTGTAGTATAAATGCCATATTTTTAACATTTTCATTCATCAATAAACTATAGAAATAGGTTACCCGAATTTTAGTCCCGATTTCGACATACGACACAACAACGTCTTTATAATTTTTTGCATACACAATTATTTTAATATCGGTAATATTTTGCTCTTTTTACAATAATAAAATTAAAATTAGGATAAAAACGATAAAAATCAGTAGCAAACAGTTTCATCGATGGTGATTATCACGTTTTTGGTGGTTGCCACGATGATTCGAATTAAAATTGCGATTACGATAATTATTATTGTGCCGATTATGGTGATGATGATGGTGGTGGTGTTTATTTTGTCGAAATATTCGCCCATTAAATTTATCATTGTGCCATTTGCTATTGTTCTGTAGCTGTTGATTTTGTATTTCTTGAAATTGATTGAATCCAGGATTATCAGCACCCGTTAGTCCGTGTAATTTGATTTTTTTAATACGTCCACGATCCATTTCATTTTCCAATTCGTCCTCTTTTATACGTTTGCGTTCTTCACGTTTGTCTTCGAGAACCTGATGGTTAAAAGAGCGTAAATGATATAATGTTAACTAAGTGAACATAACTTATAACGCACGTGACTTTTAAATACTAAATAAATAATAAAACTATTTTATATTTAGTATTTAATTGATTTTATTTATAATTTCGAAATTATTTTGACGACTTGGTTAGTTCGATCGCGATACTTTGAATAAAATAAAATGTTTAAGAACCAAATTGTTTATAATCTAATCGAATTTGAACTCACTTCTTTTTGAATGATCGATTTTCCTCCATTCCAACTTTGGATATTTGCGCCATAGCCGCGATGACCCATTTTCAATAGTTGACTTACAGTATTTAAACCATTTTCATTGGAATTGGTTGTAGTTTTCTTATTATTTACACTATATTTTGAATTAAATTTAAATGTATTATTTTTGACTGTGCTATTATTATTATTATGATTGTTATGAGTTTTATTATTATTGCTTTGCGGAACTTGAATTTCTTCTGTTTCCTCAATCTCGCTAACCTCCCACACTCCAGCCTTTGTCGAAATAATTGTTGTTGCTGTTATATTATGTTTTTTAACGGTCGTTACACCATTTGTTAAATGACCATTTTTGTTATTGTTATTATTCCGAGTATCTGTGTTTGCCTCTTCCTCATCATAATCGTCATTCTCATCGTCGTCCGTATCGGACGATAGACAGGCATTTTTATTTATTGTGCTACTGCTATTGCCTAAAACGGTCGACGTTGTTGTAATTATAGTTGTCGATTTATTATCATCGCTATCGTTATTGTCGGAATCATCGTTCGAATCGTATGGTACCAGTGAAATTGGTTTACTCGGTGAAACTAATCCGTTCTGCTTTTTTGCATTACCATTTCCATTCAGAACAACACTCGATACTACAGATGATATATTGTTAGTAGCTGTCGACGATTCATCAATTAATTTTGGCATACTTGGCAATGTTTTAATATTATTTAACAAAACCAAATTTGGTTTCTTTTCAGGTGTTGTTTTTGTTATCTCGATATTTGAATCGACACTATTAGCACGTTTTAATCCGTTAAACGTGTTGACAACCGGACTAGCTGTATTCGAACTCTTATTATTTAGTACTAATTTACTTCCCGAGTGAATACCATTTGTCAACGGTTTGAGTCCAACGGACACCGATCCACTGGTTAGTGTTGTGGTTGTCGATGTCACCGAATTCGGTTGATTATTTTTCGGAGGTAACATTGGCCCAATAAATCCAATTTTATTCTCGTTGCTGTTGTTATTATTATTGTTAATGTTTCGATTTATATTAAAGGAGTTTGTACTTGGCGCAGTCACAGTCGACGACACATGATTATTATTATGATAACCGTTTTCCTTTTCTACAGTGCTACTTGCACTTGTCGCTGTACAATTCGGATGGGTATTATCTAGTTCATAAAACATAACATAAGCATTTGTATTCAAAACATTCTGTACCGATATTTGTCGCACACAACTATCATCGAACTGATAATAGCCATTCGAATCGGTTAGTCCGATTGCCGTATAATGTCCTGAATGTTGTGATGGTCCTAAATGTGTCACCATTGATACTAATTTATAATTTAACTGCAATGATGAACACGATGCGCCATTAATTACTTTATTTTTTACCGAAGAGTACGGCGTTAGGTCTAGTTTTGTTCGTATTGCGACGTGTTTGTTTAATTTGCTGCCGATTATAAAGCGTTTTAATTGAATGCATAGTACAACGGGGGCTCGTTCGAGTGAAAATTGTTTTGTCGCTGATACCTTCTTTTTACACGATTCGCACGTATAGCCCATATCTTCTAACCGCTCACGGGCAAAATACAAATTTAACGCTTCCTCAATTGTGTTTGATTTTCGAATATCGAGTATTATTTCTTCAAAGTGTTGGAACGTTGTTGAAACGTGCCCACACGCTAAACAACGTACGGCTGATCGCAAATATCCTCCCAATATTTGATTTAATGGTGTTGTTTCTTTACTGTGCTGATCTAATTCTTTGCTGTTTTTAAATCTGGCCAAATACGATTTTTCCATTGCATCGATTAAGTAGCGCAAAAATTCATGGGCATCTTCTTGCCGTCCGGGAACAAAATGACGGCAAATAAGTCGTAGCTTGGAATATATTTTCCATGGTTTTATTGTATTTACATCATTTTTTTGCGATTCGAGCAATGTTTCGGCCATTTGGCATACAATACATGTGTCTTGATTAAGACATTTGTCACGATGGCCAGAATCGGAGATTAACCAATTTGCAAATGCCGGGACATGGAATAGAGCCTGTAGGGCCGAATTCAAATAGCATGTATTGCCGACATTTATCATGCCAGCACCTATTTTCCATTTTCGTACCGAATTTTTCCAACCGATTTGAACACTCTCTCGAGGAAATAGAATACGTTTCGGTACCGGTAAACGGGCTTCTTTAGTTATTTGAACCGACTTGTTTACTCCATTTTCTGTAAATAAAATAAAAATAATTTCGATTATATACAGTTCGTAGTAGCTCACATTTAGGCCAAAACAAACGAAAGGTAAATAATTCGTCATGGATCAACTTATGCAGTGGTCATTATTAGATAACCTGTATGTATATGAATTTACAACAAAAAAAAATGAAAATAACATTTTCCCGGCAATTGACGTCAAATGATAGTTGAGATCAGATTACTACGAAAACTATTCGTCGTATAAAATTATGTGTGGCCACACATAAGCAAAATGCGCCAATTTCTAAATCGAGGTCATCGGCACTCGAACTTATCTCTAAACCTTGGTCAAAGTCGTATACAAAATATTATAAATAAAAAAGTAAATTTGTATTTTTGTTTTTCGCGTAAAACGAGATGAGATAGGGAAAAAAGACCGCCACATTGTATTTGACCGCCTCCATCTTTGATTTTGATACTGTCTTGTGTGTTGATAAAGTAAGAAAATATAAAATATGTATAGTAAAAAATACGACATACCCGTTATTAAATTCGGCTTATTCTCCTTTTCGATCAATGTCACCTTATTTCCATTACTATTTGTACTAGCACCATTTACGCTACTATTATTATTATTTATTGCTGTATTATTCGGCTGTGCCTTCAAGTAGACATATTTTGATTTTAAGATATCCTGGGTTGTCTTATAATTTACCGTTTCGACATATTCAATTTTATTATTTAATAGCATTAATTTTGTTGATGAAATTAATTGCTCGTCTGTTTTATGGATACTATTATTATTGTTACCCCCATTACTTGTGTTATTATTCAATGTTGTCAAGGAGTCGCGAATTGCCGCACTTACTGTATCATTGAAAATTGATACAGGCATTTTCTAAAAAATTTTTTTTTTCTCTTTCACGTATTCCAATACACACTTTTTCACAATAAAACTATAGAAAAACTAAACTAGATATACTTTATATTATATATTAAAACTATTTTATTTATAAACCATTTAATAACACTTAAATTTTATCATAATTTCACTGAAATTTCACAATATTTACGCGAAAACATTGGAAACCAATAAAAAAATTCACTTCGTACCACATGCACGCACAGAACTCTTAAAAAAAAGTGATTGACATTTTGGTTTGGTTTCAGAGACATCTATTAACCGGTGCAAAAGTTTTTCGATATCGAAAAGCATTTTTATATTTATATAAAACAATTTTAAAACTAACAAATTAAAATATAATTACAATAATTATAAATATAAGAATTATATATAATACTGTACTCATTTCATAAATAAAATGGTGATTTTATTCATAGTTTTGGTATACTTATACATGACATATCCTCCAGGAAATACATATTCAGGTTCGTTTCCAATTTGGGTCAAAAAATCTAAATTCAAACCAAATAATTAATAAAAACGTTTATTTCAATTTTATATTTATTGTTTTTTTATTCATCATTTTACATACATTTAAATTTTTTGGATTTTTATTTTAATTTTTTTTTTATGATTTGGTTCTACATCAAAAATTTTATGATTATTAAGTATGTTTTTAAATTTTGAAATATTGATCGATTTTTTTTCTCCTTGTTATTTATTATTATTTTATTTATTGTGAAATACATTCATAATTATATTTTTTTATTAATAATTTTTACATTTAATGAAACAGAACTTTTCGTTTTATCTATATTGCATTATCAAATTGAAAATAAAAATTGTTTTGTATATATAATATTATATTGTATAAAACTAAATAAAAATATTGTATGTAAATATTTTTTTGGAACACAACCTTGATGTATAAATGTTGGGATGTGTGTGTGTGAGTGCGTGTACAAATTTAGAAAATACGATATACACTGTTAGATATATTTAAAAAAATATTTTTTGAATTATATAAAAGCAAACACATTTTATCGTTATTCCTAGTGTTTTGATTTGTTTTTGAGCGTCAGTATGTTTATTCTTCTTCAAAGTAGATATTTGTTTTAAAAAAGAGGTAACAGGTATTAAAATTTTGTTTTTTTTGTAACAGTAAAAATAGTTTCTTTGTGCTATAAAATATATAATATAAAATAAAAGTTTTAAGCTCGACATGAATGTTGTTTTTTTTTTTAAATAATAACATTTTTTATGTTGATATATTTAACATAAATATATAATATAATAATTTTGTTTTGTTACAACATTTAATTAATAGTTAATTTAAATTTTTTAAAGTTATTATTATATATTATGTATGTAATGCATAAATTGTATATATATGTATAGATATAAGATTTATATTTAGAAAATAAATAGAAAACGTGGTCAAATCAAAGATGGTGGTTTGCGCGTTTATATAGTAAAATGTTGCTTAATTGCCATGAGTAAACCATAGCTTTGTATATAATATAACCTCAAACCCTGTGTTTTATTTATTCATGTATTTTTAAAAATAAAATTTAATTAGAATATTAAATTATCAGTTTAGTTTATTTATTTATATTTTTTCTTTTATTAAAATTGTAAAAAATTGTTTGGTTTTTTTTCGATTTGAGAAGGCATTAGAATATATATTTATATATATTTTTTATTTATTGATAGTCTTTAAGAATATATATATATTATATATGTAATTAAGATACAGTTTTAATGATATTTATATATGTATATAATTAATGTTTTACATTTACATTTATAATTTATTTAATTTGATTGACATTTTAGTATTCATATATCTTATAATTTATATTTCGTTCCAATAATAATAATTGGAATTATTATTTTTATAGGTTAGGTAGAAAAACGTAGTATGTAGTAAAGTATATATAGTATATAATATATATGTTATAGTATAGTAATTAGTGTTTTTAGGCCAAAATAATAAGCAGGATAAATATAATTCAGAACTTGTTGTCTTATGCAGCTAGACGAGCTTTTTGTTTTTTTACAAAATCAATTGCCTGCTTATCATTTAGTCGTGAATCCAAGATCTGCAAAATGGGGTGACCTGAAAAAAAATAATAGCATTATATAAATTTAACGGTATAGAATTCTACATAGTATATATATTTTTGCTCAACAATCTGGCCTCGTGTTGTAAAACAAGCATAAGGTATGCGTTGGAATCGAGTTTCAATAGCTCATATTTGTCCATGGTTATGGGTTTGATATGATATGATTGAGACTGATAGGCGTATAGTACATTTCTTTATTTATGTGCAACAAAATATCAAATGATACATGAAGCTTAGCATATTCCAAAATTGTGTGAGCTCAGGCACTGCCTGCGCCTAAAGAAGATGCTTAATAGGGAATAAGGATGTTAGTCACACAAATAACTAACTGCTATAACCACTTGAAAGTCACGATCTAAACTTATTTATATTAATTAGGTTAGTATAAGAACGATTCATTTATCTTAGAGAATAGAGTTTATCAGTTATTAGTATATGCTAGTTGTTATTTATCAACAGCAAATAAACTGGAGTACTTTATTTATGTTAGATCTACGGACCATTTAAAAAACCGTTTATCTTGCGCTATGTTTTAAAATGTGTTCCCTCCAGAGTAATTGATTTATATTCGCGAATATATTTTAATAAATAAATACGGCAGTTATATTTAATTATTCTCATCATTCATACCATTACAATATAAACCTTATTTTTATGTCCGTTCTTAGATTTTAGAAGAAATATTCAAACTATATATTGAAATTTAAATTTATTTAAAAATACTACATCCAATGAAAGAAACCACTGCAGCGGTTAACCTTTCAGAGTCTTTTAGTTGGTAAGCGTTTAGATGGATGGTTTAAATTGTACGAAGAAATTATCAGAATGCAAATGTTGGCAAATGTGGATAATTATACGATAATTAGAATTAGATTTCTTTTACAGAATAGGTTTGAACTTGTATGGGAAAGTAAAAACAAAATCAACTTTATCTGTCAAAAATCGCAAAGCGCGTCTGGAATTCACAAAACTGCATAAAAATTGCCATAAGACATACTTTTGGAATCGGCCACCAGAAAAATTAAAGAGACATTGTGTTACTGAGACTTTTTAACATGGAGGATCTTTAATCGCTTAGGGATGTTTGACCTGGTGCAATACTGAACAATTATCAATGATCAAAGGCATTATGCAGAATGAAATTTATTTAGAAATCCTCAAAAATGATTGGGGTTTGTGGACGAATGTGCTTTTCCTAAAGAGGAGATAATTTTTCAACAGGATGGAGACCCTATAAACAGACAGTAAAAAACCCGATCAAAGTACAGATATGAATCCCATAGAGAATCTATGGGCCTTCATCAAACTTCGGTTACGCGAGTATATTGATAAACCTGCAAACATCGAAAATGACACAATCCTGGGGCTTGTCGAAAGTAAACCTAGTATATTCTAAAATTAAGTGGGCCCAGGCCCTGTCTCTGTCTTCAGAAAACGCTTTATGGGAAATAAGGATATACTCACACAAACAACCCACACAAACAGCAATAACCGTTTGAAAGTAATTATCTAGCTTCTTATTGATATCTATTAGGTTAATTGCGAGAGGTATCGGGTTCGGATCCCGATAGAGGTAGGATGTTAAAAGGAGTTTTCACCGTCTGATTATGATCGGTGGTGTGAATGAATATATCTATGACTTCCTGTTGTCGTGCAGAATTCATGTGCCAACCCTTTTTTCATATCAGTACTGTATTTGCAATGTCCAGATGATTTTACATAAATCGGCTCTATTTCTCAACAGCAAATAAACTGAAGTACTTTATTCAGGTTACAACTACACGTCATTTATACCAAATTCAAGTGTTAAATTTTATACCAAATTCGAGTATTAAATATCGTTTAACTTGATATTTCGTAGCTCATTAATCAGACTTTAATATTATACTTACTTTTATCATGCTGTTGCATTAGCGGCAAATCAACATGCTTGAGACCATGGAAATTTTCTATACTGGTACTGTAATCCGCAACACCAGGAACATTACACAATGCTAAAAATGCTTCACCAGCAAAATCATTCGCAGTCAATACGTCATGATCCATGACTGTGAATGCAATCATAGCACCTTCGATTAAACATTGTTCTAGGGTTACCGAAAATTCGAAGCACTCGTCAAATACGGGATTTAATGTTTTCTTATGAACATTAGTTTGTTGTTCAGCACAGTGCGAAAATATACGACGCGGTAACAGTTCAACAATAACAAAAGGATCACTAAATCCATTCGGATCCAGTGGTATGATATCACGTGCATGCAGTACTTCAACGCACAATGAATCATGATTAAAATATGTTCGTATCGCCAAACTGCCGTATGGTCCTGGCGAATTTGTAATCATTTGATCCTGCAATCGTTGAATATAAAACAAATCGATTAAACGATCAGTATCAGTTTTGTGGTACTGTAATCGTTGTTCGACACGCCAATAAGCATCACAATGTAAATTTTCCATTGGTAATCCAAGCCCTTCCGCATGGAAAAAATCACCCAATTGTAATAGCGCTTCATACAGTCGATCATGAAAAACTGTTGGTCGATCTCCATCGGCTCCCGTATCCATTTGATGTGATAATTCATTTAGAACCGTATTCCAAATCATTGTTAATGAGCGATTAAAATTTTTCGTCAGCAAAGCACTATTCAATGTCGATAAATGGACATCTAAGTACTCTAGTAAAGGAACAATCGCTTGATTTGTTGGTAGCGAATCGGGTGACCATGCTAAATGAAAGACTGCTTTTTGAAGTGGTGCTTGCATTAGAGGTCCCAATCGTCCAAGTACACGTTCAGCACGGGCTTCCATTTGAGATAAGCTTGATTCAAGTAATGCCTCAGCGTTGTCGTTCAAATTTTGGCCATCCGGTCGAAATTCTGATAATGATCGGCGTACGTACTCCAAATTGTTAACCGTTATACACATGTCATCCGATGTGCGAAATGGACCAGTTTGTTCATAGTATCCTTTATCCGCTAGCGCTTGATGTATCAAATCACCGTAATGCATTGCTGCCGAACATGCTGCATCAATTAGCTGTGCCTCAAATTGTCCACCCGAATTTGGTTCGGGCCATGCCAAAAGTCGCCAAAATTCACGTAACTGATAAAAACATGATGCTGTGTCAACAGATGATGTACTATGCCGAACAATTCGTTCACCTTCACATAAACGATCTAATGCTATGGCTGCTCGAATACGCTGCAATGCTTTAGCTTTACTCACAGAGAGCCATCGCCTCACGGCAGGTTCGAACCATTCATGAAAATTTTGCAGTGACAATGGTTTTTCTGGTGGCTGTGGTGTAACAGATAAATGTTGTTTCAATGATGCAAATTCTTGTAGTGTTAAATATAATTCAAAAGCTTGTGTGTCGGCCGGTTCCTTGTCATCTTCCATCACCGTCCAATGACTTAAAGATGTAACCAATATTTGACTTGTCTCCATCCGAGAGGTTACTTCTTCTGCAAGCTGTAAAAATAAAAAATACAAGAAACAAGTTTTTATTATTTTTACTCTATATAGGAGAAGGAAACTAAGTATAATTATACTTACAAGACCATCAAACTGTTTGTAAATGATACTGAAATATTGAATGCCGTTTGTTGAATCAAATAAAGAATGGTAATAGGTGAGCCCTAGTTGTAAATCGGCAATTAATACTGTTGTAAACTGAACCATTGGAATGGGGCTCCGTTGAGCTTCACGTAACGCTTGTTGGGCCCACTGAACCGAACCTTTTCGCAGTGCTCCAACAATTTCACCTCTCACACCTTTGTTAAATGGACATACTTGACGAAAAGCCTTCATCGAACCTAATAAACCTAAACAACGCAGTAAAAATTCTAATCGGACTAGCGATGGTGGATGCAAGGCTGGAAATTGATCACGATGTCGTCGAATTTGATTTAACGATTTCTCAATAAATACGGTCATCGAATCGGCCAGCCATTGTTCTAAATCTCGAGATAAATGTCCTTGGTTGGGTTGGCCCCATAATTTATCGATTTCCAGTAACAGCTTGTGTATATATTTCGGATCGATTGGTATAGTGCGATTGAGCTTGGCAGCTGCAACATATTTCGCCAACGCACTTTGTAATTCGGTAACATCACCTTGTACAGCCATTTGATGGATTGTTGTTAGTGCTGGACCTGGCAATTCTCCATTCCATGTCCATTTGGGTGGTTCATAATTATTTAGTTCGTGTTTCATAAATGCCATATGCAAACGTTCCAACTTTTTCACTTCAATTGTATTGTCTTCTTCGGACGTGCCACGATCTTCTCGCGTCGACAACCATAGCTTAAGTCTTATTCTCCCTTGGACTGTGCTTCTTTGACTGCGTGCTTCTAATTTAAACCAACCCTCGAGTCCGGTCGATGGTATATCGGCGAGCGGTATATTTACACAACCGAGAAAATCGTCTTGCGAACCTTGTCGCGCCGACTGACAAACTTGTTTAAAAAATCTACCTAAACCTCGAACACCTCGTACCTCATTCAATCGTGATACAGCATCTAGGACACAACTTTCATCGTCATGATCCCAGATATCTAAATGAAATGTATCCGTGTTGATGTCGTCAATATCAAATTTAAATTTTTCATTCCATTTGGGACATAGCGTGTGCGGCTTTATTGATGTAGCGCGTATAAATTTTGCTGGTACCGGTCCGCCGAGTGAATCTCTTTGTTCACGTCGTGCTCCATCCTTACGCTTAAAACTTAATCGAAACGAATGATGTTTACGTAATTTATCATGTTGTGGTGAATCTAGATTATTGTCAAATTGTGGTGTTTCAGTTTGTGATTGTGCCCTCGGGGTTAGTGGTGGTGGTTGTGGTGATATAGGTGGGCCAGCTGGTTGTATACCAAGCATACAATATGGATCACTGAATCCTACAAAAAAAAAATAACATTCCATTAACATAAAGTATAGCACATTACACTAGTGAGGTGGAAATATTCTGGGTATTTTGGCAAAAAATCATTTGTTTTGCGGAATTATAGTTTTTTTATATGGAATTTTCCACCCAACTGGATATCGTGTTATTGTATGTATACAAGTATAATATTGTTGAAACACAACATAAAATTGTTTTCACCCGTCCATCATTTGTTCAGTTGAATATTTGCTCAAATACAAATTTCCTCGAATTCCATCAAAAAAATGTCAAAAAAATAATTAGAAAAATAAACCGAATATACACAATTATGTAGATAGACCCACCCACCTACCTACCTACATCAAAACAATTAAGTTTAATAGAAAATATGTAATAATATATCATTTTAAATATTAATTTCATACTTCATTAGTTTTCTATTTTCAAATTTGCTTGAACCCAGCAAGCATTCGAATAATATATAAAACAAAAATTCCGCCATTTTGTTCAGAAAGACGCACGTGGTTTCATTGCAATTTGATTGAATATACTGGTGGACTTTAATCATCTTTAATGTTAGCTTTTAGTCTAATCGTACATAAACTATTTTATTATATCATTTTAGTTTTTTTTATTTTGGGTTGTTTTGCCCAAAAACTAATTAAACTAAAAAACAACAACCACAAAAAATATGGTTTTTATTCATTTTGATTTTCATTGTATTCCGAAAAGGTAACAAAACAGCAAACTTTTTTTAATTTTGTTTTTCGTACGAAGCTTTATTGTTTGCTCACAATTTATTAGTTTTCAATTATATTTCCTTTCTTTTGAAAAAAATAAAAATAATAATAAAATAAAATAACAAATTTATTTATTATTGTTGTAGATTTTTATGTGTATTATTTATTTACTTTTTTATATATCAATAAATTGTGATGATAAAGTTTTTAAAAAATGTTTGTTCGAGAGTGAAAAACTTTTTTTTGTCATTTGTCATTTTTATTGTAAAACTTTGTCATGTTATGTTATAATTAGGTATTATATTATTCATATACGAGTTACATCATTACATATATGTTCTATATGTACATAAATACATAAAGGGTGTTTAATAGGTATTTATAATTGAAATATTTGCAGAAAATATTTAAATTTTTTAATTTGAGCTGTCAAATACATACTTTTCAATGTTCTTGTCAGGGGATCATATTATACCAGATAGTTATATAATATCCAGGCTTGCCCTGATATCTTGCGGGGCTGTGTGTACGTAATCGATAAATAGAATTAAACAAATTTATAGAATTTCCTTTAGGGAGCCCTCACAAACTACAATATCGAATTAAGAAGGTTACATGTGAAACCTTCGGTGAGAGAATTGATGAACTGCCCTCAGTAGTCAAACTGCAAAAACTAAACTCAAAGGATCATACTAATAGCATCCATCAAAAGGAGCTCCGAGAGAAAACTATTAGAGTGAGACCTTGTTTACAGGGGAGCTATTATGAAAAATTCGATATCGGATCCTAAAGTGGATTTTGCTATTATGAAATTAAACAGACAAAACGAAATCGGATTTTCCGAAATTAATTTACTTTGTACTATCGGATTTGTGTGTTTTGAATATTCCTCAATTAAAGGAGCAAGATTTCATTAATAGATTTCATCTGATAAGTCATTAGTCAATTAATAATATTGTTAACTTCATGCTTACACAAATTCGACCAAACAATTTATAATAAGAAAATTCGCGGCGGATCGGAATTTTCAGTATCGGAAATAATTCGATATCGGATTATTTTATAGTAGCCTGCCAGGTTTTTCAGTGACATTCAACAGAGACCTATTTAATGAGCCAAACTCACAGTTGGACGTATAAATTACACGACGTAGTTTACATAGAGAGTTTTTTATGAAAATATTCGATTTCAGATTTTTTCGATATCGAAAAAACTCAATGCACCGCGAATTTGTCTTTATTTAGTTATCGAATTTGTTCGATATCGAGTTTGAAGTAAATAAATAAAGTTTGACATTTTGTTTTATTAGAGTTTCTAAGGCGTCTACGGATAGTGTATTTACAGTGATTTTCTAATAATAATCAAATATTGTTTTATTTATAAAATAAAACACCAAAGAAATCGGATTTTCCGAAAATCGAATATCAAAATCCGACTGATAGTTAGTAGACGAATTTTCATTAATAAATTTCATTTGACAAGTCAACTAAAACACAACAACAAAATCAATTTAACAACTTCAAGTGAATAACAAAATACATTATTGTTAGCTAGCTTCATGGACAAATTGAACGGATTACAACTTCTGATACTTTTGTGTCTGAAACCGAAGAAAGGTAACAATTCGAAAAAAAAAATGTGAATAGAATTGGGATCCAAAACAAATGCTACTAAATATTATTGCTGTTAATGCACATAGGTTTACGGTGCAGCTGCCGAAACCTCGAACTGAAGATGCAAAGCGCGAGTTTATTTATCGAACATCTAAGAAGTGGAATTCGTTGGCCGGTTTTCAGTTTCCGTTGGAGTATAAAATTTACAAGTTTAAGGCAAATATCAATCTTTACTTGAAGGATCACGCGTTGGGTGCGGGACCTCTGACAGTTACAAGGAGCTAGAACAGTACCTGCACCCACTTAAAACTAAATGTAAAAAAAAATCACCTACTGGTTTTGTTTCAGATTAAAGTATATACCTGCCTAGTATTAAATTAATTTAATACTTGCTAAGTGACCTTGTAACTCTCAGTATACTGTATCTTGCAAACTTAGATTTTTGACATACCTATGTATATTCTGAGCCATTAGTCTAATAACCTTGTTAATGCATCGACATTTTTTGTTTAATTTAAATCGGATAAAAACACATTAAATTCATTAAGCTACGATGTAAATGGTTTATTGGACTACTATTGTATGCTCCACCGATGCAATTTGAATTAGTGAACAAATTTACTTCACCATTTAAATTGCAGTTTTTGAAGAGCTTTGTAACAACAAGTTGAATGTAAAATCACGTCTGGTCTGAATATTGTAATGGATGTATAATCTTTCAAATAACCAGTCAATTCCGGAAACCACGCAGTAATGAGAAATCCCTCATTGATCTTAAAGGAAATGAATACCCCAATGAAACAGTCATCTTTCTTCAAAACCTACGTTTGACACTGCTGAGAAGCAAAATCGATCTATTATTGTCGTTGAAAATTGCATTTTTGTATTCTTAGTTTATTTTTTGTATAACTGAACGAATTTAATAGTTTTCAACATTTTAAAATATTTTACATTATTTACATAACTAACGTAAAAATGGATTTAACATGTAAAATCCCAACTGAGACAGAATTTTAAAACTGATAGAAGGTTACAAAGTCGGTCGGGAAAAGTTTTAGGAGTAAATTCCTCTTCATAAAAACTAGTACGCTTACCATGCTGGAAAATGCACAATGGGGGTAAAAGAAAACTGTTCACTTAATTAAGGAAAAAGAAATTGTTCACTTAGTCTTTATTGTTCTATGGCAAAACGGATCCAATCCATTCTTATGTCCATGAATATCACTGCTAAATTGAAAGAATTGTACGGATTGTAGTTATAATTATTAGAGGTAAATTCTTTACAACCCTATCAGAGCTAAGGCAAAAATTCATCGACACAGAGTATAGCAAAATTGCACTCAAGTAGGCTTTACGACAAAGCAGATGATTTAAACGCCCGTTCTAAATGATACAACGATTCTATTTTCCACAGCGATTCAACATATCAAAAAGACACAGATGCTTTACATGCCCGATAATTGGCTATGTGCTGACCAATGATACATCTTTTGCTAGTTTGCAATGTTTTCCAACACATTTATTACACCTTGCCTCCCATCCGTAGCATTTTGACATATGGTTAAACCCATGACATAATGAAACAAAAATTCAACAAGCGGGATTAATAAATAAGTTTCCCAGAACTTCAAAGTTTTGTTTCTGTTTAGCTTTTCAGCAAAGATTTCAGCTTCAATATTTGTTTGTCTAGTCTCTCTTTATCTTGGCGATTGTAAATTACTGGTGTTATATGTAGATTGCTCTCTTAAATAATCTTATCATAGCAAATTAGTGTGTGGAAGAAATGCTATCAAGTTTATGAATCTGATAATGGTTTTGTAAAGATGAAATGATTTTTAATCTTTTTCAACACTACATTTTAAGATTATGAACAGCACAATGCAACACTATTGTGTATACCTCTATTATAAACCAAAAATCTCTTATTATACATAAATTTTTAACAGAACTCTCTGCTCGTAATATAGTCATGCATAAGAACTGTAAAGTGAATAAGCTTGAAGTACTCGTAGAATCAACAGAACCACCATATTTTCGTACGAATAATGAAATGAAAAAGGTCACACATTTCCACCACATCATTGGTTTTATAATAAGTCTCCGCGGTTTTTGCCACTAGATGTTATTGATGCCTACATATATCGGGCAACATTCACTCGATGGTCTTAAATGTAGATGTGCGTTAGGTGACATTTCTGCTTCCATTGTTTGTGATGATTGTTTTATAATATTATGCTTGTGTAAAAAGTTGTGAGTATTGATTTGAAAAACATGTCGAAAAATGTCAGTATATTTTGCAGTATACGGTGAGATTACTGTGAATAAACGAAGAACCGAGGAGTCGTTTGCTAGATTCCGTTTCGGAAATTTAGTTGTAAAGGATGATCGCTCTGGAATTGAGTAAGAACAAACGGAATTGGCCAACAGAAAAAAGTTGTGCTTCATCGTGACAATGCGATGTCACGGATCTTTGATGACTCGGAACAAGTTGACAGTGGGAGGTTTTGATGCATCCACCGTATATCCCGACCTGTACCGTCTGATTTCTACTTGTTTCGTTCCCTGCAAAACTCATTGAATGGTAAAAAATTGCACGATAGCACGCAATTGCACGAAGAACACGATAAACCACAGAAATTCTATACGGATGGAATTATGAAGCTACACAAAAAATGGTCAATTTGTTCTTAGTTAAAATTTACTATCAATAAAGAATTTTTTTGTTCAAACATGTACCAAAAAACCGCGGAGACTTTTTATATGATCTATTATAAATGTACATATAAACGTGGGGATATTATTGACACTCGAACATGAAACTGCATATCATTTAACGTATATGCCACGGTGCATAATATGTTTACATAATATAAATAAAATCTATATTCGATTTAAATAATCGAATTTGATAATCAATTTTATTCACTTTATTGAAATTGAATAGCGTGAATGTTAATTTATCGAAAGGAAAAGCATCGATAAACAACATGTTTACACAACATATACCATACTTCTCATGAATCTACTTACATATTTTTGGAACAAAAATTTATATATAAAAAATCATCAACAAATGTATTATCGGCTGAACAAAAGAAAAAAAAAAAGGAAAAAAGCTCTTGAAAAGCTTATATGGAGTAGGAGTATATAAAACGTAAATAATATTGTAAAATTTATATATTTTTAGCATTCTTAAGCTTTTTTATGTTTATTGATTGCATGACAACGAAACAACATATTCTATATTACAATTTATACATAAACATGTACAGGGTCATTCAATAAGTCCGTAGGATGATACATGGATGGCGTTTCTTTAATTTTTTCCATATGATTTTTGTTTAGTACTAACGTTCAAACAATAATAATATATGGCTTAGAGGCACTAACCGCGTCTCACCTGAGACCTTACGAACCATTTTAACGATTGGTGCACATTGTAGATGGTCAGCCCAACGAATGTTTTTTCACACAATCGCGTTTTATATCATCTGGTGCATGTTAAGTTTTGGTCAACGAGAATCGAACTCGTGACCTCGGCTTGATGAGAAACTCTCTAAACCATTAAGCTTCAACCTTCAAACGATATGTGTGTAAATTTGACAACAATCTGACTATTGTTTCGTATAAGTTATTAGAGCATTTTGTTTTTGAAAAAAAAACAAAATGGAAAAAAGTGAATTTCGAGTTTAAGTATTGCATAAAGGTGAAAATTGTTTTTTGGTGAAAAAATACAGTGGAAACCAAACAATGGCTTGAAATGGTAGAGAAGTGGATTGCTGAATTTAAATGTGGCTCGTATCAGCACAAATGTTGAAGAGCACAGTGGACGACGCTAAACTGAGGCTTATATCCCAGAAAACATCAAAAAATCCACAAATTGGTTATGAAAGATAGCAAATTGAGATGTTCGAGCTAACTGACATTGTAAAGATATCAGATGGTAGTGTTTTTACCATTTTACACGAATATTTGGGTATGCGAAAGATCTGTGCAAAGTGGATGCCGCCTGAGCTCACAGTCGACCAAAAACAACAACGAATTGATGCTTCAGAGGAGTGTGAGAACTCTCCATATTTTCCAGATTTAGCCCCTAACTCAACCACGGCTAAAAAGGGAAGTTTCCTTTTGTTCTATGACTATTTTGATTGGTTTTGGTTAGGTGAAAATAGCTAGGGTAAAAGTTTCCGTCCTCGCGAAATAACCTTAAAAGTTGTAATAAAAAGTTGGAAAATCGCTATAATCGTTGTATTGCCCTCGAAGCCAACTATGTTGAATAATAAAATCGAGTTTTGTCAAAATTTTGTGTTTTTCTTACTCATCCTACGGACTTATTGAATGCCCTGTTATATATCTACATGTATTATGTACATTGATAATCGGCAAACGAATCTTTAACTTTAAAGCTTTCCTAATCGATTTCTCTTGGTATATATGTATATATGTTTGTTCGTATTATAAATGATTAAACTAAAAAGTTTTTGGTTTTAGGTTTTAAACAAAACAATACAAAAGTTATTATAAGCTTCGCGAAGAAGAACGATTATGAAAGACGGGCTGATGATGGTTACATAGAAATATAAATATAACAATGAAGCTTTTTTCAAGCTTTATCATGTTGGCTCGTATTTTTTTTATTGTAATTTTTTAATCTTCATTTGCATATATAAAATATATGTGTTGGTATTAAGAATGTCATGAAGAATTGTATATCGTTTTTTTTATTCATTCGTTCCAGAGTCATAATTAATAATGTTGGTATGTATAATCATCATTCATTTTATATAGTTATTATGTAAACAGTATATTGCAAATTTTAGGGCTGTGTATAATGAATATATTATTTATGTAATTAAACGACTTTTTTCTGTAAGCAATTCTTGTGATAGGGTGACCTGTATGTTCATCTTATTAACCAGTGTTGGTCGTTGGAATTTGTTTTTTCCGGAAGAACTAATAAGTATTTTACAGTTATCTTTTATGCCAAGCTCAAAAAGAGACCGTACGTGGTTATAGAGCTGACTTGTCTTGAACGTCTTGCAGGAACGTCTTAAAATATGATGAAAAGTCTTAAAAACTTTATTCAGCGATGAAGCTCAATTTTTTGTCGAATTTGTAGTAAAGCTTATCCATAAGCCGAAACACCATTACATTCAGAGAATATCATTGTTTGGTGTGCCTTATGGGCCAGCGGAATCATCCGTCCGTGGTCTTCAAAAACGATGATGAGTGGAATGTTACAGTCAACGATGAACGGTATAGATACATAATTTCTATCTTTTTCGTACCGCAACTAGCAAAATCTTGCTTTTATGTAGTTCCAACAGGATGATACCACATGCTAAACAGCGCAGAATTTACTAAAGGAAACATTTGATCGAAGAATAATTTATATGAATATTTTCTTTGATGTTATGTTAAATCGGACGGCGGTCTACACACCCAAACCAGAGACGATTAACACTTAGAACACAACATTCGGCGAGTTACTAGCGATATACGGACACAATTGCTGTGTAAAAATTATGTGTGTGAAAATTGGACATTCATATTGCGCATTTATGCGTCAACCACTGAAGGCCACTTGGCCGAAATCATATTCAAGCTTTAATGGTAAATATCTATCCAATTATGAAGCTAGTTTCACTGATATTTAAAATATGTTTTATTCGATTTTAATTTAAGATTGTGAATCTCTAAAACATACCCTTAAGTATTTCTACGCTGGATTTTGAAATCATTATACGGTCGATAAATTTCATTTTTTTTACATTGCAGATATGCGTTACCACCGATGCAAGGAATCATGCGTTTGAAATATGACCAAATACAACGCTGACGGCATATAACGAGTTCTAGAGAACGGTGTAGTCTCATTTTTCGTTTGATATCAAAAGACAGTATGATGAAGAGAGATGGTTAGAGAGATGGTTTACAAAAGGAAGCACATTTCAATCAAAATTTAAACATACGCTGTACTAATGTTCTCCAATGGCAAGCTGCGGTTAGATGATGGAAAATATTTGACTACAAATCATGTAGCCAAATAACAATTTTGAAATAACAATTTATCTCTTAAAGCTTCGGCAGACAACAACACGAACGGTAAATGTCAACCCTTTTGGCACTTTGATAGATTTTGGACTAATGTTGGCGATTAAATTAAATATTTAACTTTCCATGCAATTTTGTTTGGATAGTTCTCTTTGGACTTATTTAAAACCCACCTGTTGACCGCATGCGTACCAATGTTACTTATAGAAGCATATGATTATTGTGCACTTAGATTTTGACATTGAAGAAAACGAACGTAGTAGAAAACGCAAATTGTCGATAGTAAGTAGAAGTCTTATTCGAATTATTAGTAGAACATGCAGTGATTCAACAAGCCACTTATAGCTGTACACATATTAATTAAAGCTTAGTAAAGCATAGAGACGTTGAGCTGGGTTTTTTTTTATTTATACTATAATGCAGTTTGAAGGGTAGGAGCAAAACGGATTTTACAGTGGATCCATTAAACTGAGGCAATTAGCGTACGAGATCTTGGAGTATAAAGCTTGAACATCGACAAAAACATTTAAATATCGTTGTTTAAAGTTAAATTTTTATAATATGGAACAAATAGCTCAGTATTATTTATAAAGTGCTGCTCAACCCTTTGAAATCATTACTGGGAAATGGCACCGGCTTAACCAAAATTTATTAATTGGTTATTCGTCTTGCCTTTAATATTGATTTCTATAGTTTCACCAAGTATGAAACATTAGGTCTAAATCCTGGCACTCTTTCATTATGTTTTCTATCGCTAACCGATTTCTTGACAATTTTATTGATGTAAAGGTCATAAAAATTATGATAAGCTAGGTTTTTAAGTTAGACCGAAGATCTTAAAAATTCAAATAATTTAACACTTTCTAAATAAAGAAGTACAAATTGCCTCCTCTAGAAACAACATAAAATAAGTACATAATACACATTTGAAAATGACAAAGAAGTACAGCTCGTAACCGTTGATACCACTCAACGTACTAAATGCTAGTCATTTGGACTTGAGACGATTTTAAATTCTTTTGGTTTATCAAATGTCAAAAATATTACTTGGTCGATAATTTTAGTGGCGTGTGAGCTTCAGAGAATTTTATTTAAACTTCCAACTTCAAATTCCAGTCGTTCGATTGGCCAATCACAGAAGAGTAACACATATCATTTCCTATAACTCCTAATATATAGTAGTGAATATGTCCCTTCATTTTTTCCAATACCCGATATCCAAATCAAGAAAAAAGTTTCCTTTGGATAAATCTCTTTATACATGAATTATTCTGCCTTAAAGGCCCGAAATCAGGAATTGGGATAGATCAGGAATATATATATACATATATGTATAAACTAACTGACCGATTGATAACAAGCAATAGTCAGATGGGACTATTTCATTGTTAGAAATATGAGATCCTTTCACATATCGCTGCTAATTTTACACTCAATTTCATTTAGGCCTATTATATTTGAGTTTATGATTAATGCAGACAATCTTCGGTTTGGTTGACTATAGATTATAAGTTAGGATGTTAATTATGCCGGAGTTAACGTTAGTAAGGATCGATATCATCGACCAAATGTCACAGTGGTTAAACCTACGACATTTGGAGCCGTAGGTACCGGGTTCGGATTTCGATACATCATCTAATTACGCTCATTAGCGTGAAAGAAAACATCTATGACACCCTGTTGCAGTACATAATTCATTAGACAATCCATCTTCCACGTCAATACTAAAGCCTGGCATGGCGCTATAATGCAATATGCAGACGGTTCTACGTAAATCGGACTCGATTAACAATGTGGTTATATAATGGCGTAAGGTATGGCGTTAATAAGCAAACCACGAAAGCGTCGAGAGTGCTTTGAGCCCCTAAATAGAGTACAATGATTAAAAACAAACAAACAATAATCGATCTCAGAACCATCTTTATTACCAAAGAACTGTTATGATTTAATCAATATGGGCATATCAAAAATTTGGTCGTATTGTTGACATAATTACGTTTATAAACGATTGTAAACTATAAATTTAACGTATTGTGTCGTCAGACGTCAAGAATCACAATGTTATCAATATTTTCCTATCGCTCAATGTCAAAAATACACCAACAATATTTATAGAATGTGTTTATTTACATCACCAATCGCCATTATGATTATAATATCTTTTTTATCTCACCTGTATTTATGCATGCTTTGTATTGTGGTAAATAGTATAAAAACCACTAAAATTATGTTTTAGCATAAAAGACTTTGAAGGTGGAAAATTAGTTATTGGTGGAAGATTAAAATCATGAATGCAAAAAACAGAGCATTTTTTTTTATTTTTTATATTAAGCTTTAATTGGGTGCAGGTCGGTCTTTGAGACAGCCTAGCTCCTTGTAACTGTCAGAGCTCTTACACCCAATGCGCGGTCATTCCAGTAAAGGTTGATGCTGCCTTAAACATGTGCATTTTATACTTAAACAGAAACTGAAACCCGGATAACGAATTCCATTTTCTAGATGTTCGAGGTTACAGGAGCTTCACCGTAAACCTATGCGCCTTGACCGTTCCTCGTGCTACCCGTCCTGACGTAACAAATGGTGGTATTTCCTCCTTTAATTCTGCAAAACATTTACATTACAATTACAAAACATTTATTAATCTATAGAACACGCAGAGTTCTGCAACATTTCTGCGGTGCTGTAGGTTGTCTAGATCTTTCGTTAGTCTGGAGTTTCGTATTATTCGGATGGCACGCCACTGAGCTCTATCCAGCAACGGGAGAGCAATGCCATATGCTCCACCCCAAACCTGACAGTAATATTCTATACATGGTCTAATAAACGTTTTATATGTTTGGAGAAGCTGATGCGATCTAAAAAACCGTCTGCATCTATTGAGGAACCCGAGTTTACGTTAAGCTGAATTGGCCAATGCGATAATGTGTTTGATCACGTTTTAGAGCAAATGGTTAAGGGAGACCAGGTGTTTGGTAGGTTATGAAGTACAACACAGCTGGGATTATTATGGAAATTTTGTAAAAAAAAATTTTTTTTTTATATTTTACACTATGCCATCTTTATTGGGGCTCAAGACTCTCCCAGCTCTTTCGTGGTTCGCTTATTTGCGTCCTACTTTACGCCTTAATGGCCAAATCGAGGACGTACGGCTATAGATCCGACTGTCGTAGAACCATCTGCACATTGCATAGCTCCATGCCAGCCTATAGTACTGACATTAATTAACGTTAGTTCGTTAAAATTCTATTCGCAGTGCCATCTGTTTTTAAATGTGAAATATTTCTTCTCAGCGCCATCTATTTATAAATTTTAAAAACTTTCCCAAGTTTAAAATTCAAAATTTAAAAGAGTAAATCTTTTAAAAATTTCGATAGATCTGTCCATAAACTATGCCAAAAAAGTTAACGTTATAGAGTAATATATATATTTAGTTAAACTTAGTACGAAGAAAGAACTGAGAATGGGGAGCTTGAGGTGATTACATTAAAAGACGTAACCATTCCAGATCAATATCCAGTATCTCATCTGCAGGACATTAAATATCAGCTTTCTGGTAACTGAATATCTACTAAATTACATTTAGTACGAGCATTTTATCAGTAGTGGTACCATTTCACTTTCTAAAAACAGCCACCGTTACAACTTTGCATTGTTCGAATTTTTTTGAATAACATTTAGACTAACGAATGCAGCAAAATCTTTTCAGCAAATAATGTATAAAGTGTAGTTCAGACTACGATTTGTAAAACGTTGTCGACATTTGGTATGGTCATTAAGAATTCATCACACGAGCCAGTTACGGTGATTTTTAATGGAACTATCCCGTTAATAATTCATTGCTGGTTGTCTCCCTTCCGAATATTACATTTGTTGGCGTCTCCCGTGGTAAGAACAAGTCGTGGTAAGAACAAGTCGTTTGTCCCAGTTTTGTTGATCGGAATCCACGACCTCCGCCAAATAGAAGTCGTCCGACAGAAGTCCACAGCTCGGCGATTAATTGTAATTCGGGTATAACAAGTTCACGCTTCGTGTGATGTGGGCTTCCATTTTTTGGAACGAGTCTCTTATCCATTGCTTCCTTGGTTTAGCTGTAGGCGATGAAAAATCTGCATATGATTATCGTCATACCGCAGCTCCAATGCTTCCATCAATTTTTCGTAGCACCACTTGGTCGTAGCTCCACTCAGTCGTAGATAGGATCTGCAATATTTCGGTTTGACCTCGCATTGCCAATATCAGCACATTTGTGAACAACGACAATGTCGACTCCTGCCAATGCGATTTCAAACTGCTTCTTGAATATCTGGTACGACGCAGTTTTATTGAAGGAAGGTGGTTCAAATTTGATGCAGTTGCTGATGTCTGTAAGATTACACCTGCTTTCAGTTTCACGATCTCTCTCTCTAGTTTTTTTCTTTAGTTTTTGGACATTCGCGTCGACTAGTTCTTGCAAACGCTAAACTGCTGTTATCTTTTGCGAATTTTCAAATAAGATTTATATGATTGCTATAATGTAATGTATAAGATTTGATTCGACGAATACCTTAGAGGATGGTCCACTTTCGTATAGCCGACCACCCACCCAATCGAGTATTGAAAATTTGAGAAATTTTAATGATTCTCGTTATCCTAAAATGAATTGTAGAGGCTAACGGCTTCGATAACTCTCACGGGGTGCTTTAGATTAAAATTTCAAGGGGTGTAGGAGCCGGGATAGGCAAACATGTTGCACTGCGAGCCGCACGTATATGAGCTGATTATATAGAATCTATTAATAAATATAGTAATGAATCTATATATAATAGATTTATTCTATATAATCATATTTGATGTTTAAAAAATTCATTTTAAAATCAAAAATCGCAAAATATATACATGATTGTGTCGTAATAATACAAAATGGATGTGTCTATTTACCAAAAATGTATTATTTTCATAATGCATTACATATGTTAGTTACAAAAATACTAATAGATGTAGCTGCAAAATTACTTACTCTTTATAGTTTTGTAAATTTCTACTACAAAAATATAGCGCTGTAGTCAAGTGTTGACAAATACTAAAGCTTAGCCTCTTCATCTTTAAATAATTTATAAAAGACTGTCGGGTTATAATTCTAGTCTAAAGCAAAACATTATTTTGACATTCAGTATACAAGTCAAAGCTAATTATTTTACAAATTCTATTCGTAAAATAGTTAGATATTTTTTTAATAGATGGTACTTTAGTTACAATTAAATTTGATAAGAGATGGCGCGCTAGTTAAGAAAATAGCGTTTTTAGTATAAAATCATTTTTTACATATAAACCTGTGTAAATTACAGTGTAAATTGAGTAAGTCAAATTTCTGGTACGATACGGGCCTGTAAAAACAGTTAATACTATAATTGTTACAATATGTTAGAATATTAAATCTTATGGGTTGACATAGCTCAGAGCAATATATGCTTGCCTAGCACAATATCGATACGATATACAAACTGACATAATTGATGACTTATAAATCAATATAAATAAAACCAATACCTGTTCACACAGTTAACACCATTCGAGAATTTATAGCATAAATTTGAATATACCATGGTAAGACCATATACCATGGTAAGATTAAGGTAGTCATGTGACTTACACAAAAACGACGATGAAATATCAACAAGTACTACAATAGATAAAATCGCCAAGATGACGACTATATATATATATTGTTCTAAGGAGATTATATTATAAAGATACATACATTTAAACACTCGTCACCGAAAGTGTTAAAGAAAATATCACTTTATAAATGTGTGTAGCAAAAAAGCACTTTTGGTTATACTCGTATGTTAAAGTGAGATTAGTGCTTTTCTTATTTATTTATTTATTTTATTTTATTTTTTTTTGCTCAATAAAAAGGATTTAAATATCAACCGGAGTGTTTTTGTTCTAAATTTATTTTGTGCGCCGCTATAATCCATTTATCTTTGTTTTTAGGTTTGTGCTGCTGCTGCTACTGCTCCTGCTTGTTTTAGTGTTTATCTACTAAATTATGTAATTCTATTCAAGGAGTGTATATACAACATATATGTAGGTATAGATACGTACAAAACGAAGGTATACATAGAGGTTATCAGTTTATAAATATTTCTTTCTTAAAATTTAGCCTCATTATGTATGCGATTAATAAAAAGCAACATAAAATATATGTATGTATGTATGTAAGGTGTACCGAACGAGTACACAAAATATCCACTGAACAAAAAATATTTTTTTTTGTTGCCGGAATGGTATTCCGTATATAAGAACATAACCATATAATATAAAATTACCATAAATTTAATTTTCACGGGCGGGTTGTATATTTCCCATCCCCCAACTATCTACTCGTATACTGTTGTTTTGATGTTACTGGCTTACTGCTTACCTCGGTAGGTATAGAATTTATTTTATTTTTAGATTATGTATTTACCCCGTTCCGTTCGTGTGCCCTAGTACACACACACACACGTACATAACTAATATTGTTTTCTAACATTCTAGCTTTGTGCTTAAAGGAGGTAGCAGCAAATAAAGGATATAAAATATTATTAAAGTCATGTATAGATGCGAAGATGATGATGATACTAAATATTTAGATAAAAATGTCCTATTGTTTTCGAATTGAATCTGTTGAATATTTAAGTAATTTAATTAGAAAATTAAATAAAATCTAAAAAAAAGAGAAAATTACGGCATATATACATAATGAAATGAGGATTACGTAAATTATGCTAATTTGTAATGTGTTTTAGTCGAGTATAGAATAGTGTGACAATCTAATTTAAATTTTATGTAATTAAAATGGATATGGCGCAATTTTAAAACGTTTTATCATGTAAAATATCTTCATCTTTCGATGGAGACAAAGACAATAATAAAAACAAAAAGTTACGGGGTCACAAATCTTGATATACGAGTACAAGCGTATGTGGATACGAAAGTAATTTGGTCTCTATCAGTGTTTTGGTGAATTAAGCTTTCATCAATTTGTAAAGATGTAATCGGATCTTATTAAGTACGAAACTTTGTTGACTAATGACCCAGGTTAAAACCGAATATAATATTTTTTTCTTGCCTCTGTAGACTCGACTGGCGGTTGGGGGCTACAATTTTTATCCCATAATTCATCACCAAGTTGTATCGCTTCAGCTATAACAGAGTTCTTTCCCTATCATTACTGGTCTTATTATTATTATTATTAAAGTTAGTTGGAACCCTTTAAGATTGTGCACCTTGTCCTTTCCCAATGGAAGGCCGTAATTGGCCATCTCAATGAAATCCATATGACAGTTACTTTGTTGTTTCAACAAAGCAAGTTCAGAAATTTTTTACAATCCTCTACCAGTTTGGAGCTGGTTAAAGGGTTGTTCAAAGAGTTCACGATAGTTTTACTATCCGTATAAAATATAATTTGTTTGTCGTCGGCGACGAGATTAAAAGCTGAAATCACGCGGTGAGTAATCATAATTAATTCCGCTTATTGAATAGTATACAGTAGATCCCCAGACTGCCTGAGATTCTCAGAGTAAGAACCATATATAACTGTATGGATAAAACATTCTGGCATAGCTAGTTTAAATTCATATTGAATTGATCTATGGCCTGAAGTAGATCCGAAATTCCACGCCACACTCATCAAGCGAAAGGCAGCCGAACAAGCTGTACCTAAAATGAAAGCTGGTAACTAGAGTAGAGATAGAATTAGCTGCATAAACGATGGTTTGCAAACAGTTCAGATAACCAATCGAAGATTTTGCCACCAAACAACAGATGCATAAGTCAGTATTGGGAGAACTATTGATTTGTAGATAAAATATAGCATTTTGGGAGATAATCCCCAGGAATTACCAAAAGCTTTACGCATTGCCGAAAGATAGCAGTGGATTTTTGTAATTTAAAATCCAGATGATACTTCCAAGAAAGTGTTCTATCCAGAAAAACGACAAGGTGTTTGACGTAGGCTGAGCTGTTAACCTTACAACCGAAAAGTGGTGGTACTGAAAAAGTTGAAGTGTTCCTACGCCTTTTAAATATAGCCATGTTGGTCTTAGACGGATTCACATGTAAACCCTTATTGAGATACCACTGTCCTACATAATGAGAAAAGCATGTTGAGTCAAATCAGATAAGACAGATTAACGAAGAATAACAAGAAGTTCGATAATAACCAGAAGTCACAACAGCGATGAAAGGACACCTTCCTGCGGGCATCATCTGGAAACTTTGAATTAAATAAAGGTATCCTTTGGCTCATATATAGCAATGCGAGATTCAACATACATTTAATCCATCGAGTAATGTAGGGTTCGAGACCAAATTTAATACATGAGGACGAATACAGTATTATAAAGGCTTCTGCAATATCCAAAAGGTTGGTCTTGTTATTTTGCGGTTTCCTTGCAGGTTCCAGTCCAACGATTATTCGTTATATCACTTAGTGTATGACCAACCCATTTCCACTTTCTTTATTTCGGCCTCTATGTCTGACTGTTGGGTTTTTTTATGCAGTTCATTATTAGTTATGATGTACGTAAGAAACATTTCAGTATTCGTTGAAGGTACTTGTTTACAAACACTTGTAGTTATACTTTCTCAATTTTTCAGAATAATATCGATGCTGGAGTTGTTGAAGATATTCAGTTGACCATCTGGACCAAAATTGTTTATACAAAGGATTAACTAGCTCCCAACGTTTGAGATAGTTAATGTTTTTAGGATCAATTATATTTGGTTCAGGTATACTGGTTAAAGCTCCACCAATAAGGAAATGACCTGGCGTTAAAATTTCCAAGTTGTCATCTGTAGTAATTGGAGTGATAGGACGAGAATTCAATACAGACTCCACTTGTTTTACAATGTCTGAAGTTCCTCATAAGTCAGGTTAGCGTTTCCCATTGTACGTCGCAGATGATTTAACTGCAGATTCATATATTCCTCTGAAATGTGGAGATCTAGGTGGTGCAAAATTCCAGACTATATGATCATTGGTTGTTAGTGAATTAATCTGGTCTTGAGTATCTGTACTGTGTAGCATTGTATACAGCCCATGTAATTCCGAATTTGCTGCAACAAAATTGGTTCCGTTGTCGGAAAATACTGTTTTGCACAATCCACGAGTTGCAATGAAACGTCGAAATGCACCGATGAAAGAAGCAGATGTAAGGTCTGAGGCCAATTCTAGGTGAACCGCCTTTGTTGTGAGACATACAAATACTGCTAAGTACGTTTTTGTTGGAATTTTGCCTCGTATCCGATAGTGAATATAAAAAGGGCCAGCATAATCAATTCCAACATTGATGTAAAATGGTGGAGCAGGGTTAACTCTTTGAGTTGGTAGATTTGCCATTAATTGTTGTTGAAGTCGAGGTCGCGCTCGACAACATATCACACACATTCTACACACTCGTTTTGTCAGCTGTTTCCCACACATTGGCCAATACATTTGCCGAACAGCAGCTAGAAGTCCTTGTGGCCCAATATGGAGATATTTCCTATGGATAAAACTAATAAGCGTTGTGGTAAAATAATGATTGCTTGGCAGTAATGCGGGGTGGCGAGAGTTGTAAGACATTGCAGCAAATTTTAGACGACCGCCTACTCGAAGGATTTTCTGCTCGTCCATAAATAAGGATAGTGATTTTAAGCTGGATCACGAACCATGAAGTCAGCCTTTTGTAATCCATGATATACGGTATTAAAACCTTTGACTTGGACTAAACGTATGACTGAATTTAATCCGTTGTTTACTTCTTCTGCTGTTAAGGGCCCAATTATTCTTGATGACTTGGAACGACAGTTTATGACAAAACGAAGGACATAGGCCATTGCATTTTGTATAGTTAGAAATGAATTTTTACGGTGTATTCTATCTAGGAGATCATCGACGGGATCCGCACTTGCAGTTACAACCGTAACCTTTTTTCGTTCTTGAATTATTGGGAGAGATTCTGTGTCTGGTGATTGTGAATATTTCTGAATTTCTTCCACCATAGATTAGAGTTTATTAACGATTCAGGAAACGTTCCCCTAGAAATTAAATCAGCAGGTTTTGATTTTGAATCTATGTGAAACCAGTTATTAGAATTTGATTTAGCTTGAATGACAGATACACGGTTTGCAACATAGGACTTCCATCTTGATGATGAAGACCTAATCCAATGAAGAGCTATCATGGAATCTGTCCAGTAAAAAATATTTGTAACCTTAAAATTTAGTACACTTACCACATTTTCCATAAGAGTTACTAAAAGTTGAGCTGCACATAACTCAAGCCGTGGCAAAGTAACTTGTTTTAATGGGGCGATTCTTAATTTTGAACATAATAAATTGGTAGCATAATTATCTTGAACTAGAAATCGTACATATATCACAGCACCGTAGGCCTTTTCACTAGCATCAGCGAAGCCATGCAGCTGGATAATGTTGGATTTCTCACATCCATTGAACAAATGACGTGGAATATTTAATTTACTTAGTTTTGGAAGTTCACTAAGAAAGTAAATCCAGTAGGTGTGATAGGCCATTGGAAGGCTTTCATCCCAATCTATTTTAAGGGACCATAACTTTTGTAGTAACAACTTCCCTACAACTACTATTGGAGCAACTAAGCCAAGAGGGTCAAATATTTTAGCCACTTGCGATATAACTATTCGTTTTGTAACCCTTGACGTCACGTTATAATCCAGATTAATGTTAATATTAAAATGATCATGGTTGGGATCCCAAAACATGCCTAACGTTTTTATGTTTGTTTTATCATCGATTATATAACATGTTTCACGATCCTCTTCTGCTATGTCACTAAGCAGAGTTAATCTATTTGAACACCATTTCCTCAAATTAAGTCCCGCACTTTTCAGAATAGATGTGACCTCTGTTTTTAACTGAGTTGCTTCTTTTATTGAGTCAGCACCTGACAATAAGTCATCAACATAAAAGTCATCACGAATGGTCGCACTTGCTAATGGTTGAGTGAATTGAAAATCCAGCGACAACTGAAGTAGGCACCGTGTTGCTAAAAATGGCGCTGATTTAGTACCATATGTGACTGTATGTAATTTAAATGTTTTAAGCTCTTCTGAAGAATGATATCGCCAGAAAATATATTGATAACTTTGATCATCGGAATTCAGAATGATTTGGCGATACATTTTGCAGATATCTGCAGTAAAAGCATAAGTATGAGCTCGAAAACGAAGAAGAACAGCGAATAATTCATTTTGAACTACAGGTCCATTCAATAACAACTCATTAAGCGAATAGCCACTTGACGATTTGGCTGAGCCATCGAAGACGACTCTAAATTTAGTAGTTGATGAATCAGGTTTCATAACGAAATGATGAGGTAAATAATAGTTAAGAGATTCAATATTATCTACTAAGCTCATGTGATTTAACTCTTCATATTCGCTCATGAAAGTATTGTAGTCTTTTCTCATTTTCGGGTTATTATTAAGACGCTTTTCTAACATTAGAAATCTCTTTTTTGCCATGAATGATGAATCACCTAATAATGATGGATTATTTAAAAAATGGGAGTTTTACTACAAACTTGCCATCAGTGTCTCGAGTAAAATTCTCCTTAAAATGGTTCTCACAATCAGACTTGGGTAATGAGTCGGTGTTAGTATTAAATTCATCAATTGTCCAAAATCGCTCTAAAAGTGAATCTAAATTTTGTATATCTGTGGCAACTAAATTGCAATTACTATTTGTTTGAGATGAACTTAAATTTCCACCTGCCACTACCCAACCTAGTACCGTGTTTTGTAAAATAGGAAGGTCATCGGCAAGCTTAATTTGACCAACTTATTGCAATTTGTAATAAATGTCTGCACCTAATAGCAGATCTATTTCATTTGGTTCGTAAAATAATGGATCAGCTATGTTTAATATTAACTGGAATTGGCCATCCTAAAGTATCAATTTGAAATGATGGTTGGTTATCAGAGATTTTATTTAACAACTGTACGTCGATGTTTGCTGAAAACTGATTTATACGTGAAAATATGGTAATAGAAGCCTTCCTCAAATGAAGAGGTTGGAGCACACGCAATACCCTTAATATTGACGTATGATGATTCTGTCTTAATTTGTAGTTTCTTTATGAGTGAATTGGTAATTAAATTTAGTTGCGAACCTGAGTCGAGTAATGCACGTGCAATAACTGATTCTCCATTCGCATTACGTATTTCAACTAGTGCAGTGGCAATAAAAACAAAATTTGAAATGATACGTCCGATTAAAGTGGAATGGCTCTGATTGGATGATAGTGTCATTACAGATGAATCAGGGTGAGAGGAGAGATTACTTCGTTGTACCACTTCCTTGTTCGTTGAACCAGCGGAACTAGAATTGTCTGTATGCAATAATGTATTGTGGTTAACCTTACAAATTCGACACACATCTGTAATATTGCATTGTGCAACAAGATGTGATGATCTCAAACAGTTAGTACACAGATTACGATCCATTACAATCTTTCTACGTTCCTCTACTGACATAGAAATGAATGCATGACACCGATTAATAGAATGGCCTGGTTTGCTACAAACAACACAATTATATTGTTTATATCCCTTGATTGCGGAAAACGCCATTCGTTTATATGGTTTTGGTTGAGGCTGCAAAGGTTTTGAATCTTTTAAATCATGTGAAGATCCCGATTTGTCCGGCTTGTATTCACTTATCTTATGACTTCTAACTTGAATGAATTGGGAAATATCTTGAAAGGAATAATTTACATTGGGTAAGGAGGTCTCCTGCCATTTTGCTTTTGTATGTGAATCAAATTTCGAAGTGATAAGATAGATTAATAAATCATCCCAGTATTGAACTGGACGACCCAACGACTTTAATGAACGAACATGTGAATTGAAATGATCCAATAAATTCAGCAATTTTTGCGATGTTGGCTTATCAATTGGTTTAAAAGAAAATAATGCTTTGATATGCTCTTCAGCGATTTGATTAGGTTTATCAAAGCGATCAATCAATAAGCTCCGTGCTTCGGTATAATTAGAAGCTGTAAAATCTAAACTTTCGAAACATTTAGCTGCAGAACCTTTAACTGAATTTTTTAGATACTGAAATTTTGTTAATTCATTTAACCTTGGGTTATTGTGAACATGGTTATCAAACGACTCGATAAACCCCTTCCACTTTGTTATATCTCCAAAAAAATTATCTAAGGAAATTTCTGGTAATTTAGGGATAAAAGATAACTCTTCATTAGGTTTTACGACAGATGTACCCTTTTGTTTAGTCAAATCTGCAAGTCTATCTTCTAACTGTGGACGAAGATCGTAATATAATCTATCTACCGTGGTTCGAATTTTAGTTTCTAACTGAGTTTCATCTAATGACTCGTACAAAGTTTGATTTTTCTTAAAATTCCCGTAGTTAGGAATTAGATCATCAAGTCTAAGTTGAACTTGTGATCGAGGTGCAGTTTCTAATTTGGTATTAACATACTCAGATAGTTCACTGAGGAATTCATTAAAGTTTTTGTTGCATTGTTTGCACCTTTTAATTTGAGTTTCAGTCGCCATATTTTATAAAGATATAACACAATCACTAAACACCACGTTGCTTAATTCAACGTTAAATATTACACAATGAACCCGGGAACGAAATAATAGATCGAATGTTACGCGGTGAAAATTGTTAAATTATTATTGTTTGAATAACTACGTTAAACACAATCAACAATTTTAATTGAATTAAAAATGATACTTAGCTGAATTTTAACTGCAAGTCACGCACCACGCCAGTGAATTTCCAATTTTTATAAAGATTGAGGATGAAAATTACGATGAAAAATGCAATGACCCGCAATCCCACTTCTGACACCAATGAAAATGGAGACGAAGCGTTTTTCGTCTCGTTGAATTTGTTAAAGTTGACTTCAGAATTAAACTTCGTGTAAAGCTTCAGATTTATTTTATTTTTAGATTGAATTTAGGTTTAAATACTTTAATGTTGCTTGTACAGAATGTTTTAACAGAATGACAGAACAAATGTAATACATAATATAAATTGTACTAATTTAGAACAAAAAGAAGAATATTGAACCATAAAACTTAACAATCTTAAAGTTAATAATACAGTGATATACAAAATAAATATTTATGTTATTAAGTTACAAAGTTAAATAGATTAGGATTAAATAATATTTTAATTCATATAAAATCAATGTTGATCGATGATCAACTGCTGGTCATTATCAAGCTTCTTAATATATTATTAAGTATAAGAACAATATATCAAACAAATGTCATTTATCTTATCGTTTTAATGAAACCATATCTTTGAAAATAAACTAAATTTAGAAAATAAGATGCTCATCCATTAGAAATTACCCAAAAAAATCCATTTTAATGTTTATGCCCACCAGTGGTGTTCGACTGGAACGATTCATTTGCTATATAGCGCATTACTGTGTAAGTCTGTCTTGTGTTATCGTCTGACGCAATATTAAAATCAATTCTCTATGGGTATAATAATATTATATAGTGATGACGATATGCTGGAGCTCCCTAATGATTATTATCATTAAATGTTAATAAATAACAACGCACTGTGATTTATTGTTAGAATTTTAATTTTACAAAAATAATTCTTAAAATTTTAACGTGACCAATTTTAATTATTTCAATATATTTTGGCTATTATCATAATCATCGTTGTTACTAATAATAATAATAGTAATAATATATAACAAGTTATTATTATCATTGTTATTATAAGCATTAAAGCTATGTACATATATGATGTAGTTAGCAATTTTTGTGAAAATATGGAAACGTGTTTGGTTTAAGATAAAATTTTCAATAAAAACTTTTTTGTTTTGTTTTTGGAAAAGTTAAATTAGGAAAAATATTCGTTAACCCCTGCGACGACCCTCTGGGGAATTTTTAACATAATATACACATTATATAAAACAATTCACATCAAAAACTTATTTAAATTTTTAAGGGCAGCTAGATAAGGGTTAACAAAAAGTCTAATATTTCTTTTTAATTTTGTTGACGCAACAATAGCAAATTGTATATAAGTCTCTAGCTATTGAAATACATTTAAAAGTGTCCGTATACTCGTTACATATTTCCATTTTCTGCTGGGATTATATTGTGGTTAATCGCACAGTGGCAACTCTCTTAGTATATGAAAAACGTGATTATATTACATTTATTTGGAGTATATGCGGGCGAATCTCTTATCATAAAAATATAATCGAAGCTTAAATAATATAAAGAGTGATCCAATATGCGGTACTTTCTTCAGTTGGGATTCTCATTGGAATTCATGCGTTACAACTGACATGTTCATATGAATACAAATTTATTTCAATAATCAGTGTTCAGTGAAAAATTGTTGACGGGCTCTTCGATCATTTTAAGGTGTTCATAATCATCAAACTGAACGCACTATTCGCGGAACAATCAATAAATTTCGAACCACTTTTTCATTATTAGATATTCATCACCCGACTAGAGTGTGTACAAGTCGATATACGTGAATATTTCTGCTGTCGCTGAAAGTGTACGTGAAGACCACACCCGATCGATTCATCGCCGTTCTCGAGCTCTAGTTCATATGGCACATTCTGGCGTTTTTTGAAGACAGTTCTTGGTTTAAAGCCATACAAAATACAGCTTGTGCAAGAGTTGAATCCGGTTGACCATCCTTTCCGTCATTGATTTTGTTCATGGCACTGGAACAGCACCAAATTTTATCGAAATATTATTTCCAGCGATGAAGCTCATTTTTGCAGAAGAGATTCAAGAGTTTGGCACGGTTTGTGAGCAACTGGCATCATTGGAACACATTTCTTTAAAAATGTGGAAGGACAGCGTGTAATCGTCAATGGCGCAAACTATAGAACATTGATCAATGAAGACGAAGAATGGATCATCTAAGAGCCAGTCGTGGTCAACATTTAAAATAAGTTTTTTTTAAACATCAAGAAGCCTGGGGAACAATGGAATTGGCCAGTACCAGAATACTAAAACTCAATAATGAGATCATGTAATTAAAAAAGAAACCATCATTTTATAACTGCAAATGTTCAAATATAGCAAATCAATTGAACCGAGAAAAGTGGGCAATGTCGAAGTGTCCATATTAAGGAGGTTGTGGCGTTCACGAATACGACGAATAGTCACGCCACAATAGTGAAGTATAAACACAAATAAACGAAAAACGATTTCGAGTCAAATTCTGTAAATTCGCTAGAACTGTTGCAACATAGCCTCACAGTATATATAGAAACGAAATGCAACATACATCAAGTCCGGTCGCATATGCCTGATGAGATGGATTTGATCTTTTCGATCACACAACGAGTCAATGACGTCATCAGATTGAAACCGGCCTAGCGAAACGAATATTACAGACTACATATAAGATGCCATACATTCCAACACAAACGTCTTCATCGGCTGGTTGATCCAGCATTCTAGCTGTCAATCAATGCCACTCTGTGGAGTCGAAAGTTTAACTCCCGCCATTTATCATTAGCTGTCACGATTACAGCTCCCTGCATCACAAATCACACTTCAACAAGGTCAAAAAGGAACCAAGCGATAAATACAATTCTTCACAAATAATACAATTCTTACAATTCCAAAGCATCCACTTTACGATAGTACTGATTTAGTAAAAAATCAAAAAAAATTTAATCAGACCGAAATCTATCATGCTGACGAAAGATTATTGGATGATAAGTGTTGAAGAATATAACGAAATTATGTCCAAAACAAAGCCTGAAAGCTCAACTAGTGAAATTAATATTCGAGCAGCTAGCAACTAAGAAGACAGCTTTTCATTAGTCATATTCACGGCTCGGTATCTAATGTCAAATTTGAACAAATTATACGTAAAAACGATGTGCATATCCAACGAACAGATTCTAGGCCACATTGTGGCCTAATATACATTTATGTTTCATCTAAAACTAATATTCCAGGAGAATCAATTGATGCAGCAGTAAACACTAAACTTTGGCCTGATGTGCTGCTTGTAAACGAATTTGAGCGGTCTCAAACGAAATCTTTTTTCAAAAGCTTGATAACCATAACTTAAATTACATAGAGGAACCGGTAGCCGAACACCAATAAAGTTTTGATGGTGAAATAGTAGTGCAGCACGACTCAGATAATAATCGCTTCAATACATCAAACCGGTACATTTTTTGCTCTAAAGCCATGGAAACCAGGCTGGACCAAATAATGTTTTAGCGAATAAGTAAATTGTGTTTGCCCACGGAAATGATAAACCTGGAGATAATATCGATTCAAAAAGTCCCAATCTATGGCAAATCTACTTACATACTAAATGCTCATTTACTACGAAGGGACCTCGTTCTTAGTTGGAATGTTGGATGTTGGAAACGAACTATCATACGGTTGCCTCTTATCCCCTAAATGTCACTTAAAAGTATAACACGGTGTATATAGATGAGTACATGCTCGTTCATATGGGAAAACTGGGGATAGAAGTGTTGTATCATGTTATAGATATTCTTTCCAAAAATTGGTGCCCCGACATGTTATGCCGTACCAATATGAGTTCATGCCAAATAAATCAATATCTACAAACCTCATTGAATTCACCAGGAAAACACTCAAAGTTATTGAAAGTCTAAACCAAGTTGTCGTGGTGTACAATGACGGTGCCAAGGCGTCTGATTCCATTAGCCATTGTTAAGCACTAGAACGGCTATAATCGTTTGGGTTATCAAATTACTCTGTTGCATGGTTATCGATATTGGAAACAATAGGTCCAAGATATTTCAAGTTATATCGGATTTTCCACAAGGTTTCCATGTTGGATGTTGGTCACAAGCCTAACTTACGCCACAAATACAATTTTTGATTATTAAACTAAATTTAATGCGTTTTATTTCGAAAAAACTTCCACAAGCTCTTATTGGATCACCCTTTATAATATATTACACCCATATGTAAATTAAATATCGTTGGTTTATATTATCCCAATCAATTTTAACGACAACTACGAGCTGAGTAGATTGAGCAATAAAATTTATTGCACATAAATTATTTGGAATCTTCCAGCAATGCCATTCATTATTCATGAAACGCATATCTAATGTTGTATACTGTATATATAGTGTCGCGATACTATCATTATTTATTATATCCCTTTTATTATATAAAATCTTAATTTTTTAACCAAAACAGAAAGTTTTCTTTACACACCATGTACGATTTATAATGTCACCTGAACAAAATTTACACGAACCTATATACACGAGTTAGAATCGATAAATTAGCATAATTTTCCAGAAACCTTTGACATCTTTAAGATAAGGTCTAATTATCTCGCGGTTCTTTATCATCTAATTTTGGTTAATTCAAGAGCTACGATTACTATCCTCAAATCCATATCTTCTCAACTTGGAAAGACTCTAGGGCTCCAACAGCTGGTTGATTCTATGCCTTAGCTATCACTCGATGCATCTATGAGTTCACGTGTAACTCCTATAGTACTGTCACGTATAGCAAATCATCTCATATTTTATTGTTTATTGGTGACCCCAACGACCTTGTTTAGAGTATAATACGTCAAGAACCTTCTGATACGAATTTCCAACACTTCCAACATCACTATTCAGTACACATTTTCCTGTCAACATGGACTCAACTATCTGGCATTCACAACAAAATACAAAATTCATCATTCACTAATACAAAACATTAAAATATTTTCGTTTCAAGTACAGAACTTGATTCGCTAGAATTGTTGCAATACGGCACGCAACTTATGCACAAAGAACACAATGCCACATGGCAGAATACACCAGATGCCTTATTCATTTAGCGCCTTAATTATTAATCAATGCAATCTTGAAGTTCACGAGTAACTCAGATCAATATCATGTACATTACAGAGTATCATATCATACCTTTCATACATGTTGGCCCATGCAATTATTCGATGACGTCATCAGATCGCAACTGGTCTAGCGAAACATTACAGATTACACATATGCCATATTTATGGACCGTCTTAGCTGTCAATTAATGTCATCTTGGAGTTCACGTCTAACTAAGATCACGGTTGGGTGCAGCATAGCAACATCTCATATCATATCCTTCATTGGTGACCCTCAACGAGCCTGCTTTTAGGATATAACACGTCAACAACTTTCTGAAACGATCACTCAACTCCGCCAATATCACAATTTACAACACTCCTCTCCTGCCAACATGGACGCAACTTACAGCACAGCATTGCATTACATGAAGAATCTTAATCGAAGGGGGAAATCACTTTCGTGGTAGTAATGTGGCATTCATAAACAAATACAAAATATCAAGTACCGTCTATAATGGTATATGCCTGATGAAATGGAATTGATGATTTAGATCTCTGGTCTAGCAAATCATTATGAAATATCAACCCACCTTGGAAAGACTTCTATGTCTTCAACGACTGGTTATGATTTAGCTTGAAGCTATCGATAATCAATGCCACCTGTGGAGTTTACGTGTAACTCCCATAACTGTTGCGTACAGGACAGTATCCATATCATAGCCTTCATATTTGAGAGGTGGTTTTCTTTATGAAAATTACACTATCCATTTTTTTCCACGTGTTAACTCTCTAGTGACATCTTATTTCAAAAAAGAGAAAGGCTCTTCATCTTCCTGTATCAACAAAGTTTTAAAAAAGGATGTTATCATCTTTTGAATGTTAATTTGATGTTAATTTTATATGGATTGCTCCCTTGAATCGGCAGACGTAAACCTGTTTATTTGGTTTTCAACAGACCAAACGACTTTTGGATAATCTTCACTAAAGTAATGCTTTCATAAATATTGGCGGACTATTTCAACACAAATGTTGATTTAACTATATTGATAGATTTTCTTGAATAACAGTATCAAAGACACCCTCAATCTCTATACTCGCACGCGTATTAGTAATAAGCATAATATGTTTTGACATAGTGACAAATTTGTGGAATAAAAAGTGTGACTTCCAGAAATTTTGATTTACAGAAAATTGAACCAAAAGGACTTCAGGCAAACATGTCAATTATTAATATTTTTATGGTTGGATTAGAAGGATTGAAGTATCTTACGTCATATCTAAAGAACCACTACATTGATTTCAGTATCTCGTTGGGCGAGTAAACATCTTTTAGAGGAACTATTTTTGTACCTTAAAGTACTTCGATCTTAAACAATGCAGAATTAGGGTTGGTTTATATCTCTACTATCTGTGTTGAGGCTGAATAACTCTCAAATCTGTCAAAGTTCGCTATTGATGTTTTTCCTTACGTCAAAGTCAAATCGAAAACCGTACGGCTATAGGTCCGATCTAGTTTCTAAACCATCTACAGATTACATTCCTCCATGCAGAGGGATGTGCATGTGCAGGAATTCTGCGCTTTAACAGTAATTGAATGATCAAAAGTCATTTTTGCCTACAACCCTTATCAGTCTTCCAACCCTATACCTTGCGCTCTAACTGCCGCAGTTTTTAATGTCATCTGTGGAGTTTACGTGAGACACCCATAATTATCGTTTTTCCAAAAAGACGTCATCTTCCTGTATCAACATAGTCTTTAAAGAGGATGTTACCATCTTCCAACTTTTGAACATATCTTTTGAACATATGTTAATTTTATAGGAATTTGCCCTTAAAGTCCGAATCCTGTTTATTTGGTCACAAATATAAAAAAATTGGACGGCAGTGTAATGTTCAGCTGTTAATGCAATATGTAAAAGAAGGTAGAGAACCAACGTACTAAACGAATAGCAGCATTATCGAATGTACTTCAATCATAATAGTTACATCATGGAGGGAAAACTAAAATATGTGCATGACGTCATCTGCCCTATGAAGAAGTCAATTGAAACCTAAAAGCTACCGATATTCGATAGACTCGTACTATATATCGCCTCTGGATGGATTTTATCTGTCTGTCTTTATCTTTGCAATCTGTTTTCGAGCTCAAGGCTTTCCCAACTCTTTCACAGTTCGCTTATTTACATCCTACTTTTCGTAATATATAACCAAATCGACTACATGTCCGACTTAGCCTATAGTACTGACATGGAAGATGGGTTGGCCAATGAATTCTGCACTCCAACAGAGGGTCATAGATGTGTTCATTCACACCACCGATCGTAATCAGATGGTGAAAAAATCACTTCCGCATCCTGCCTTTATCGGGATTAGAACCCGGTAACTCCCGCATGAATTACCGCAGCTTTAACGACTGCGCCAAAGTGAGACACTAATTGTACTCGATATAGACAGATCAAATTATTACGTATATATGAGACCAAGTTAAAGCAATAAGTACAAGCTTGTTCTTTGAGAAAACATAACAGTTTGCAAATTACAGACCGATACGTTAGCTACCATCTTTGGGAGTATTTAATGGTGCAAGGATTTAATTCAGGATCTTACTCTCCTGTTAGATCCAGTATTACTAATATTTACCTTGGGTTAGTTTTGGTAGTTATCACTTCAAACAAGATTTGGCCAAAAATCTCCCGTGAGCTTCAGACAAAAGAATGTAGACTAAAGTGACCATACAGTGAATCGAATCGCTTCTCAACTTAACCATTATTTTCATAAATACCGTGGGGCATTAGAAATATTTCGTTGGGTGTGTTTACCACGAAAAAAATGGAGTTAACGAAATAGCTGTTAAATTAATTTAATTTATTTTTATTGAGATCTTAAAAGAGGTCATTCCGAAACGAAAATGTTCATAAAAACAGCAAAATAAAAAACAAAATGAAATTTCATTTCCGTCTATTTATGTTACGAAGAAACGTTATTTTTATGGTTACCACACCTAACTAATTTGATTTGGGTTATTTTAGCTTCTCATACATATATATGTATATGTGGGGTGTTGGTATAGGGTGGGTGGGGGTCGATGGGAAATTTGTTCGAAAAAAATAAAACAATACAATGTACAGTACAACACCGAGTTTATTCATACGCTTGTACGCGCGCGCCCATCCTCAGTTAGGTGATCTATATCCTTTTTATATATTTGTTTTTGTTTTTTGGTCTTAAAGCAGTTTGAGTGTATATTCACTATATTAGCAATGATTTTCAATGAAAACCACTTTGTATTCAACCATAAGTGTGGGTAAGTGGGTGTATTACATATCCACAGTACATATAAGAGTGTATACATATATATTCGGGTTGACGGTAACGGGATAATTCATTCTATTTTGTGTGTGTGTGTGTGATAAGGAAAATACGAAAATACGATGAAAATAGTTGAGAATAATGGTAATTTGTTTATCTTTTATTTGCAACAATAACAAACAACATGTTGGAATAACTAAAAATAAAGTATAGTTAACACCGTTGTTTACAAGGTACTTCCGGTATTATGACGTTCAAATGTTAGAAATTTATACAAGTAGTTAGTATAGAATCTTAATTAGCTGAACTAGCTGAATGTATTTGTATGTACGGTATAATTAAGGAATTAATTTGTAATTCGGATCGTTTGCGAGTATGTATATATGATAAACGACCAGTACAAAACCAGAAACCAACACTTCTATTCTGGTCCCTCTTCTGAATCATACACGTCTAATCTAAACATATAATTATGCTTGTGCACTCATATATCATCCGGACACTTTTAACAACTCGTTTATATATTTCATTCACTCTTCCATTTATAATTGTAATTAAAAAGTAAAAGAAAATTCCAAATTACATTATGCTTATTTTGTTTGTTTAACTTTGTCTTCAATAATTCTGTATACTTTGAAACTTTGTGTCGTTTGTATTGTTGCTTTTGGTTTTTCTGTACACAGAGTTTTCCCTCATACAAATAGATAAATTGGATATGCTCACTCCTTCACAACATTCCATCGACGCCCGGCTAAGTAAGTGTATTTTATTCACTGTCGAGTAACGGGAAAGAGCATAATCAAATTAAAACTATATTAATGTTCAAATTAAATTAATTTATGTCTTATTGTTTGTTTGATTTTAATACTTTATGCAAAAGACTCATTGCATTTAAAGGGTGTTTTTTTAAGAGGTTGCCGATTTTGTTTTTGAATAAAACACATATAAAATTATGAAATGACCAAAATTTTTTTTTATTTGGTAGATAATTTTTTGGCATTTAACATTTAAACACAATTTCTGGCATATGGCTACCACGACTATTTTTCACAAATGTCATTCTGGAGGTCCAATTTTCCAGCACTTTTTCAAGCATTTGAGGGCGTATGTCAGCAATGACACGTTGAATATTGGTTTCCAAAGCGTCAATCGATTGAGGTTTATCCACATAAACCAATGACTTCACGTATCCCCACAAAAAGTAATCGAGTGGCGTCAAATCGCACGAACGCGGAGGCCAATTCACCGGACCATTTCTCGAAATAATGTTGTCGTTGAAAGTTTCTTTCAATATGTCGATTGTTTCACGTGCTGTATGGCAAGTGGCACCATCTTGTTGAAACCACATTTCATCCATATCCATATCTTCAAGATTTGACAACAAAAACTCATTTAACATGGTTCTGTATCGATTTCCATTCACGGTAACGCGTCGTCCTTCCTCATTTTTAAAGAAATATGGACCGATGATCCCACCAGCCCATAGACCGCACCAAACAGTACATTTATCAGGATGCATTGGTAATTCTTGAACGGCGTGTGGATTATCTTTGCTCCAAATGCGACAATTTTGTTTGTTGACGTATCCATTTAACCAAAAATGCGCCTCATCACTGAAGAGAATTTTACGGTAAAAAAATGGATCTTCGTTCAATTGATTTAACGACCAATCACTGAATTCACGGCGCAAACGATGGTCGTGTGGCTTTAATTCTTGCACCAATTGAATTTTGTATGGCACCAAACCCAAATCTTTACGTAAAATTTTCCATAAAGTCGATGGACAAAGTCCAATTTGCTGAGCACGACGACGAATCGATAAATTGTCGTTTTCTTCGACACTGGCCTCAACGACAGCAATATTTTCTTCTGTACGAACTCTTCTCATTCTTGTCGGTGGCTTGGCATCCAAAAGAGTGAATGTAGACCGAAATTTGGTAATTACGTTCTTTATGGTGGTCTCTGACGGACGATTATGTGCACCATAAAATTCACGAAGTGCTCTATAAACATTTTTAATTGAACACTGATTTTGAAAATAAATTTCCACGATTTGAAAACGTTGTTCTGGAGTTAACCTATTCATAATGATTTGCCAAACAATACTGAGTAGAAATGCCACTTTGAGCTGTCAAAACAACTGTCATAAAATAAAACGACATCTATCGGAAAAACAAACCTCCTAAATTAGCAGTCATAATAATTGAAATAAAAAACTATAGAAAATATCTGATTGGTCTATCCGTTTTTTAACTATCGTTGCTTACAGCAGTGTTGAGCGCGTAAATTACACGATGTAATTTGCACGGTTTTTACATGTAATTCTATATGGTATGTAAAATACGTAAAATATGATTTTATACGGTTGTGAAGTATTTCCTAAAAAAAAGTTATTCCTAAAATCAAAAACAATAATAAAAATGTATATATGTATTTGAAAATACGTAATACAAAAAATTCGAAAACTACATAAAAACGGGTAATTGTTATCCCATTGGAAAATTTTTGACAACTGTCCATTGGAAAAATTATCACAATTTATAGAAATAACGGAATAATAATATTTTAACAAAAAAACATGTATTTAAAATGACATCGGGTTTTCCGAGTTTACCGATTATACTAAACGGCGGGAACTATAGCGACAAACATTTTTGAGTAGGTCTAGACCTATGCTAACGAATTTAACCGGTAATGACGTTTTTTGTCAAAAACTGTTTTTCAACAAAAACATATTATGCATATTATGAAAAAATGTGGTTGGGTGCATCCGTGTTTCTAGCCCTGTGGTTGGGGGCATCCGTGTTCCGTAAATATTACGAACGAAACATGAGACCCATAGAATACCACCACAGTATCCAGAGCTTGTCGTAGGAGGCGACTAAATCTGGTTGGATCGCTGGGCTGACGACCCGCATCCGTAAAACCGTGAAAATGTTAAAAATGTCAACAAAAATAAAAAAATCGGATACCGCCAAAACAACAAAAAAAACGAACCCCCGCTTAAGTACCCGGACACGAGATTGAAGATCGGCACGTGGAACGTGCAGTCATTAAGAAAACCTGGCACGTTGGACGGCCTTATCACATGCATGAAAGAGTATCGGCTGGAACTCGTAGCTCTCCAAGAAACTCGATGGCCTAAAAGTGGAGACCATGTGTCCCAAGGCTATACGTTGCTACACAGTGGAGATGACCTCGGAAATCTTGGGGTTGGATTTCTCATTGGGCCACAGGTAAAAAAGGCTGTCTTGGACTTTCAAGCAGTCGATAATCGAATGTGTAAGCTTCGCTTGCACATGAGATTAGCCAACCTGTCAATTGTCTGTATACATGCGCCCACTGATGTAAGCCAATCCCAGGATAAAGACTCATTTTACAATAATCTGGATAATCTGATGGGTTCTATACCGGAGCACGATGTCAAATTGGTGATTGGTGACTTTAATGCTAGAGCTGGCAGAAATCAGACCGACTTATGTAACAATATAGGTCCGTACTCCCGACACGAAACTGCGACCGAGAATGGGGAAAGAATGATGTACTTTGCGATCGCTCATGATCTTAAAGTAGCAAGTACATTCTTTTCTCATAAAAACATCCATTTGGAAACATGGACACACCCATGTAAAACATCCCGAAGCCAAATTGACCATGTGTTGATTTCAAAAGGGCGGGCTCGGGTTGTCCAAGATGCGAGATCGTATCGGTCGTCAACCAAATTCGTAGGCAGAGACCATTTTATGGTTGCTGCAAAGCTACGATGGAAATTTTCGTACAAGTCAGGGAGGACAGGAGAATATACAACGCGATTCTCCTGTGAAGGTCTGATAAATGAAGAAACGCAACGAAATTATCAAGATCTTGTCAGCAATAGCATTATACAATCCAATTACCAATCTGATGATGTGAACAGTGTCTGGGAAGTATTGAAAACCTCGGTTGTCGATGCCGCCCAGCAGACTCTCGGTATAGTGAAAACTAGGCCCAAAAATGATTGGTTTGATGAGGAGTGTCGTCTTGCTGTTGAGCAACGCAATATAGCCCACAATGAAGCGCAGACTCGGTTTACAATTGCAAGAAAAAACAAGGCAGTTCTTGCTAGGAGGACAGCTAAACGCATTTGTAGACTGAAGAAGCGAGAATGGTGGAAGGCTAAGGTCTTAAGAGTACAACAACTCAGTATTGAGCATAATTCGCGTGGTTTCTTTAAAGGAATCACCGAATTGCACCATACCTCAAGATCTCGGTCAACTGCCATTCGGGACCAGGATGGAAACCTCTGTGTTAACGTCGATGCGGTACTCGATACATGGCGTGAACATTTCTCTGATTTACTTAATGTTCCACATGTATCACAAGCTGTGTTTGAATACCCTCAAATACAGACCGCGGAGATGTTCATTGAGGATCCATCCTATGAGAAATTCACAATGGCCATGCAGAAATTAAAGAAAAATCGTTCACCAGGAGTTGATTGCATTAATTCAGAGCTCTTGATATTCGGAGGGCTAACTTTGTGGAACTGTCTTTTCGACCTTGTTCGATTGGTATGGCGAAATGAAGTTATGCCCGCAGAATGGAAAGTGGCCGCGTTATGCCCAATTTTCAAGAAGGGTGATCGCTTGAAATGTGAGAATTATCGCGGTATAGCTCTCCTTTGCACAGCATATAAGTCATACATTATCTTGGGAAGAATTACTCCTCTAGCGGAGGAAAATGTCGGTGACTACCAAGGAGGATTCCGTCCAAATCGGTCAGTCACTGATCAAGTTTTTTCGCTACGGATGATTCTTTCCGAAACATCTCGCGATGTACACCAGGTATTCCTAGATTTCGAGCAAGCCTATGACTCTATCAATCGAGAGAGGCTATGGTATGCACTTGAATATTTAGGAATACCAAAAAAATATGTACATCTGTGTAAAATGACAGTAACGCAGTCACAATGCTGTGTCAAAGTTGAGAACAGGCTATCGAGAACTTTTGCAATCATTTCCGGTGTTCGACAAGGAGATGCGCTGTCTCCGATACTTTTTAATCTCATGTTAGAATACATCCTTCGTAAAAGTGAAACACCTCAGGACAACATCTTATTCCGACAATCCAATCAACTTCTTGCATATGCAGATGATATCTGTGTGATTGGATTAAATGGCAACGGAGTAAAAGAGATACTTGATTCACTGGAACAGTGTTCAGCTTCTGTTGGTCTCAAAATCAACGAGTCAAAAACCAAATATCTGATCTCGGGTTTTCGAGACCAAGACGCAATTGATTTCAGTAGTGGTAACCACACGTTTGAAGGAGTGATGAGATTCAAGTATCTTGGATCTCTCATCACTCACGATAATAGTGTGGGCGAGGATATCAAGGTCCGCATTGCCGCTGGCAATCGGGCTTTGTATCCTCTACGTCCACTGCTGAAATCAAAATATCTTGCAAATACGGATAAGCTGAAACTGTACAGAGTGTTGATCAGACCCGTTGTCATGTATGGATGTGGGAGTTGGACCTTGACGGATGAGTACGAAAGATGGCTTCTAACATTCGAGAGAAGAATCATGCGTGTGATATATGGTCCAAAACGCGATGTCGATGGCACTTACCGAGTTCTTTTCAATCACGAGATCAGGAATTTAATGCAAATTCCTGATATCGTGCATGAAATTAAAGGACAGCGAGTACGCTGGCTCGGACACGTTCTGCGTGCTAATCCGAACCGAATGATACAGCGAACCTTTAAGGGAGAACCGCCTTTCGGTAGGCGAAGAGGTCGCTGTCGGCGACTATGGCTCCACGGCGTAGAGAGCGATCTGGCATCTTCAAACTGCCTACAACGGTTTGAAGAGCTGGCTCGTGATCGAAACCGATGGAGTCAAATTGTTGACACGGTACGGGCCAATAATGGCCTGTAAAAACCGTTAAAAAAAAAATGAAAAAATATACTATACGTATATGTATTGACGTTTTTGCATTAATAATTAAATTTTTGAATTTCTGAAAATTAACCGTGAAAAATATTTGTTTGTTTACAATCTTTGCAATCGATCCTGGAACCGACGCACGCCCAACTTTTTAGCAGTTCGCTGTTGACTTGCTACGTTTTGCAGTAGCCAAATCGAAGACTTATGGTTATATAGAACCATCTGTAGTGCTTCATGCCAGTCTATGGTATTGACATGGAAGAGGGGTCGTTCCTTGAATTCTGCACACAGACAGGGGATCATAATTGTGTTTATTTTGATCCCCGATCGTAATCGGGTGATGACTTGATTAAAACGCCAAAGCTTCAACCACTGTGCCGTTCGGTCGGTGTGATAAAGGTTTTTGGATTATACATGACAGTTTTACCAAAAGTCTATGAAGTGTGATGTTTTCGTGAAATAAAAATGAAGTGTGGTGGTTTTGAAATACATTCGTAAAAGAAAGTCGGGTGTTGGCCACAACAATACACCGCTCCATTTTTTGTATAGTAATTATTTGAAACTAAATTTTGTGGGCTCACTACAGCACATACGATTTGATCGATCGCGATAAAACTTTGTATTTAAGCTATGTTTGTATATAAGAAGACCCTAGTGAATTTTGTCGGAGATCGGTTTACTGGAAGCTGCAGTTTTCCTAGCAGGTTTTCCATTTTTGCAAATACGTAAAAGCCCGATTATTCGGCATCCAATTAACCGGAACACTCAGTTAACCGAAATTTAATTTTTCGGAATTTTTTTCCTTTTTTTCTCTTTCACAAGGGAAATAATTTTTTTAATTATTCGGGGATTCACAGAAAATATACTTTCCTTTACTTTTCTTCTGTTTTATGCATTATTCTATTTGAATTGAATGTGTAAAGTCGTGTTTGTAGTTAGGTTAGTGAAATATTGAATATATTCATTAGTATTTAATTTGACGATACATATGTATGTGTAGTTCAATATGTACCTTTAATGTAAATTAATAGTAATTTTAATGAATAAAACACTAATTTTAATAAATAAAGAAAAAACTAACTTTAATAAAACCATAAATAAATATTAATATGGCTTCGACCAGCAAAGAATCAACAAAGAGGAAAAGAAATGTGTTATCAATCAGTGATAAAATTATTAACAGATTGAAGAGAGGTGAATCTCGAGAGGCATTGATGAATTTTTATAATATTGGCAGTTCAACTTTATACGACATAAAAAAAATAAAGAAAAATTGTTAGAGTTTACTTCTAAAATGGAAAATGATAAATTCGCTAAAACTAAGAAAAAAATGCATAAAGCTAAACTGGAGCAGCTCGATTCTGTTTTATATGAGTGGTTTTTGTGTCAGAGAAGTGAAGGAATGCCAATAACTGGCCCCATCATCATAGAAAAAGCTAAATATTTCTATGACGCTCTAAAAGTAACTGAGCAGTGTGTATTTTCGGATGGTTGGTTAGCACGTTTTAAATCAAGGCACGGTATTCGAAAATTGGATATTTCAGGTGAAAAGAAATCAGCAGATGAAATCGGAGAAAGCGATTACTGCACAAAATTTAAAGAAATATTAGAGAAATATCATCTCACTCGTGAACAGGTTTATAATGCTGATGAAACCGGGCTCTTGTGGCGATGTTTGCCAAATTCTACTTTAGCGGGAGCAGGGGAAGCTGCTGCTACTGGCTTCAAACATAACAAACCGCGACTAACAATTCTTTGTTGTGAAAATGCAGCTGGAACGCATCGGTTGGAATTATTGGTTATTGGCAAATATGCTCGACCAAGAGCATTGAAAATATTAGCGGCTTACCGGTAATATATAAATCCCAGTCGAATGCTTGGATGAACCGAGAAAGATTTCATGACTGGTTTAAATCAAATTTTATACCATCGGTTAAATCGCATTTCACAACCTTAGATGACACACATAATCAAAAATGTTTTCTATTATTAGACAACTGTAGAGCTCACCCTTCAACAAGTGAGCTAGTATCAGATTGTGGAAATTTCATTGTTTTGTGTTTACCGCCCAATGTGACATCTTTAATTCAACCGAGGGATCAGGGCATAATTCAGAATTTCAAATGTTACTTTAAAAAACAGTTTTTAAGAAAATTGATTGCTGCTGATTCAGTGAAATCGTTTCAACAATCTTATAACATCAAAGATGCAATATTTAATGCAGCGTTTGCCTGGACTGAAGAAAAATGTTCAACTTTAGCAAATGGCTGGAACAAACTGTGGTTTAATGATAATCAGACACCAAGTAACAACAACGCGCCTTACGATGAAATTTGCGAAATCTTGAATTCTAATGCAAAACAATTTGTGGATATTCAAGAGCACGAAATTGCTGACTGGTTGCATCTCGATGATAACACAGAAACTGTGCAAACTTTTACGGATGAACAACTTATCGAAAGTGTTTTAAATCCCAACGCAGCAGAGAACTTAAGCTCAGATTCTGATGAAGACGTACAAGTAGCTGAAAAAGCTATCACTTGGCAAGTAGCAGAAGCTGGTTTGACAACATTTCTCAAATTTGCAGAACAATGCTCGCAGTATTCTGCTCAAGAAGTTATGCAGATTTATGTCTTGCAGAACAAATTTCTTGTGAAAAAAGAGAAGTCTACCAAACAACAAGATATAAGATCGTGGCTTCTAAAAAATCCATAAAGTTTGAGGTCCAATAATGACGAAGTTTGAATTTTATTATTAAATTTTATAATTGAATTAATTTATGAATTATTTAAAAGTTTTGGGTATTCGTATATGGGTGTACTCGTATACATAATACATATGTATTTATTATTTGCAATAAATTCAATGAACTGATATATAAAAAAACTGTTTTCTCGTACATAATTTGAAAATAAATAAATGAGAATCCTAAAAAATAATGAAATCAAGCGAAATTCTCGTAAAGTTTCTAGTTTTAATGAAACATTCAATTATCCGGAATTTTCGATTATCCGGAATGCTCTCATCCCCAAGCATTCCGGATAACAGGGCTTTTACTGTATTTTGAAAAGTATATACCTAGCATTTACCATAAAACTATTAGAAACTAAAAGTTTGTATATTAAATTTCAAAACAATTTGGTTTAGATCATATTTTGAATTTTACGAAAATGACATGAGTTTTGAGTATAAAAACTTTAGTTTGCTTAATTTTTGCAGTTTTATAACCAAAGCTCTCTTCGGAATAAAACTTCATACTTAAGCTTTTCTATACGATGCGAGATATATACGAAATGTGGTAAACATCATTTGCAGCTTCCGTAGGAGATTTTCTAGTTTTAACAATAATAATAAAATTTGTAGCAATGGTTGTAAATGGTTTTTGATTATAAAAGACAGTTTTATCATAACACAATGAAGTGTGGTGTTTTCGAGATGCATTTGTAAAAGAAAGTCGGGTGTTGACCACAACAATATACCCCTCCATTTGTTTTTATTTGTTAAACATCAATCAAATCTCTAGCAGTGCACTCCAAACTAAATAATTACTTGGCTATGAAGAATTCAATATTTCTGCCGACAGGTCTACTTAAGTTATGGACTAACATTGACCTCTTATGATTGTAAAATCTTATCTACGCTTAAAATGAAGATCATTCGGTTCATTTTTGATTAAATTTAAGTTGCGGAAAACTATTATCGGATTCGTTCGAATTATGAGTTAAAGCGACTTCTTGGTAACAGCGATATCATCGTAATCATTAAATTCAATCGAACTAGTTGGCGAGGCCTTGTTTCAAGATCTTTAACAACGAATAATAAAAAAGGCAGCAGATCTTAAATTAGAAATCAAAACCAAAAACGTAGAGCTACGTAACATTGTATTAAAGTTCATGAATCATCAAAATATATGCAACGCGAAGTTGCTAATGTTATTATTTTTATATTTATTTGTTTATTTTATGGATAAGGAAATGGTCGAGCTCCGTCCTAATTGACCATATTGCAGAGACCTTATTTTAAAACTTATTTTATAATACCATTTCCATCCATACCCAATCCTATCATAATCGGTTAGTAAATGACCGAGTTCTATCCCAGGTGACCATAATTGTCGTCGCCTCCGGGTCCTCGTTCGTTAGAACGGGTGGGTAAAGTGACCTAGGTGTGGGGCGGGTCACGCTAAATGACGGCAGATGGGCTGGTTTACGGTGTTAAGCGACCCGTGCCAACAAACTACCAGGCTGGGGGCCCATTTAACAAAGCCCAGTCGCAAACGGAGCCCTCTGGATACCTGGCGACCTCCAGTTGTAAGTAGCCTTACCTGCGTAAGCGGATCTCTGCGCAGGTGGACCATATATTTCTCCGACACTCGTGGGAACAACATGGAATCCAATAAAAACAAAACCGAGACCGGCACTCTCCAAAGGCCGGAAAAAGCCGAGACCGGCACTCTCCAAAGGCCGGAAACAAAAAGTGAGAGCTCAAACCGTAAAGGTGGGGCTCCCTCAAAGACACCAGGGAGAAGCAAGTTCAAGGCTTTTAAGCCAGGGACGAGCGGAACTCAGGGTAAGTTAAGGGCTGCTGAGGGAGGTTCGACTAACGTCAACCAATCGAAGCAGCGCTATAGAGATAGACGCGCGGCGTTTAGAGTTTTGGACAGGTGGGCTGCAACCCCTGAGGGGCAGCTTACGGCTGAACAAAAGCAATCCGTGAGATGGGCCAAGAAAACGGTCGAAAACTCAGAGAGGGACCATGTGTCAAAAAGACAGCGGTCCCAGGATGAGTTGGAGTTCGTGGACACAAAACGGCCCAAAATGCAGGCGGAGAAGGAAACTCCTCACAAGGTTTTGCCTCCTAACAAGGCTAGACCAAAATCCTTCAGGGATATTGTGAAGGACCGTTTGTTGGTGCTAGCCGTCATTGACAGGAGTCATGAAGATGGGAGCATCACCATGGGAAAATGGAGTTTGGTGTACAATGCACTAAACTCCGTTTTCCTAAGGATCCTGAGAGAAAATCCAGGACCCCCTCCATCCTGCAGAGATGCGGGCTGGCATCAAGGGCGCGTTAAACTAATAGCGTGCTCTGATGCCAGATCAGTGGAGCTTTATAAAAAGGCGGTAGCGGAGGTGGGAGAGGTGTGGCAAGGCGCGAAGCTGGCGGCTGTAGGCAGGGAAGAGATTCCTAGCAGGCCAAGAGCACGCGTCTGGCTGCCAACCGAACCAGCTAGCCCAGAAGAGATTCTTGAGATAATCAGAATCAGCAACCCCGATCTTCCGACAGGAAACTGGAAGATCGTGAGGCAAGAGGATGCAAGGGGGGGCTCCAGATTATCAACGATGATAATCAACACGGAGTCCCTGGCGCCGCTTGCCGCGACTAAGGGAGTAATCGACTTCGGTTTCGGGTCGATTACTCTCAAAGTATACAAAAAAGACGAGGCTGAAACACGAGAGGAAGGCAGCCCGTCCACAACTGATGCAGTTGCACTTGGAGGAGAGACAGCCCAACCGATGGAGCTCTCCGAGGTGACCGCACTTGGAGAGGAGATGGGTAGCCGACTGTCCCTGGCGTCAGACGAAGAAAACCTGTCGGACCCAAGGGACGGAAGGACTGCAAACGTCGGGGAAACAAGTTCCATGGGGGGCGAGACGGGAGAAACCGGCGACTCCAATGGAAACAAAGGAAACTAGCCTGCGATAGCGGGGAGTAAACAGGTAAGTAGGCTGAACTTGGTAAATTTATGCTAAATTTAATACAAATTAACCTACACCATTCAAAGGCGGCGTCGGCCGCCTTACTCCTCAGACTGACTAGATCAGAAGAGGACGTGGTCCTTATTCAAGAACCTTGGATAAACACCAACAGGATCTGTGGCCTTAAAATGAAGGGGTATAACTTATTATACTCAAGAAATTCGGGGAATATCAGATCCTGCATTCTTGGAAAAAATAATTTAAATATGTTCCTTCTTCCTCAATACAGCAATGGTGACGTAACTGCGGTCAGCCTAGAGGTTGATGGCAGTATATTTTGGCTGGTCTCAGCCTATTTGGACCGGGACAAACAGGTTCCGCCGGATAACCTGGGGGACCTGGTCCTCGAATCGTACAGGAAGAAGATTGGGGTGCTCCTTGGAGGTGATGTAAATGCGCACCACGCAATCTGGGGAAGCACTGATATCAACGAGAGAGGTGAGTTACTTTTTGATTACATTTTAAACAACAACCTCATGGTGTGTAATATTGGGCAAGAACCCACTTTTATTACTAAAAATCGGCAGGAGGTTCTGGACGTAACCTTCGCCTCAAAAAACCTGTACCCTTTGGTCAGGGAATGGAGAGTGGCGAAGGAACACTCCTTCTCTGACCATCGTTACATAACATTTAGTCTTAACGTTTCCCCTGCCACCCGGAAACCTTTCAGGAATCCCAGAAAGACAAACTGGAGCAAGTACGGGGAAACCCTTATAGGACTACTATTACCAGAGACCCCTGAACCACCAGCGACAGTGAAGGAACTGAACAGCATAGTGGAAACTTTCACAATTGCTTGCAATCGGTCCTTCAACGCTGCTTGCCCAATAGTTAAACCCAGGGGCAAGCAAAAACCGGCATGGTGGTCTAAGGAACTGGGGACCTACCGGAAGGCGTGTAGGAAAGCATTTAATAGAGCCAAAAGTACGAGAGAGGCTCAGGACTGGGACTCCTACAAGGAGGACCTCAAGATATACAAAAAAGAATTAAGGAAGGCACAGAGGAAATCATGGAGACTCTTCTGTGACAAAATAGAAGAAGTCTCCGAGACCTCTCGTCTTAGGAAGATTTTGTCTACCAATCCTACCAGTCCCAGTTATTTAATTAAACCAGATGGATCCTGGACTGCTTCTAGTAAGGAATCCTTGGAACTTCTCATCGAAACCCACTTTCCGGGAAGCTTCGATGACTCGACAGGGACTGGTACTCATCAAGAAGCAAACGTAATGCGCATAGAAGATATCGTAACCAAAGAACGGATCCTATGGGCAATTGAAGGGTTCAAACCCTATAAATCGGCGGGCCCTGACCGTATTATTCCCGCGGAGCTTCAGAAAAACTCGAGGGTTATGCTCCCCTGGTTGGAGGTAATCTTCAAAGGGTGTTTAAAACTTGTCTGTACTCCGCGGGAGTGGATGGAGGTCAGAGTGATTTTTATTCCGAAAGCGGGTAAATGCTCGCAGGGCTACCCTAAAGACTTAAGACCAATAACTCTATCATCCTTTCTATTGAAAACCTTGGAAAGGCTGATAGATATCTACATACGCTCAAAAATTAGACCTAGTGACTGGGCTCAGACTCAGCACGCTTACTGTAAAGGGAAGTCTGTGGACACAGCTCTGCATGCCCTGGTAAGTACAATTGAGAAATCATTATTCTCGCAAGAGTTTTGTATGGTGGCGTTTCTTGACATTGAAGGCGCCTTTAACAATGTAAGGAAGGAGGCAATTCTGGAGGGATTGTCGCTACTAGGTGTGGATTACCCTATAAGTAGGTTAATCAATCATATGCTTGGGTGCAGGATGATTAACTCAGAGCTGGGGGAATCCACCATCAGGAGACGGGTGACTAGGGGAACCCCACTGGGAGGTGTTCTGTCTCCTCTGCTCTGGAACATAGCAATCAATGAGCTGCTATTAAACTTGGAGAGAGAAGGGATCGGAGTGATTGCTTATGCAGATGATGTAGCGATAGCTGTCTCTGGGAAATACATAAGCACAGTGGCGGAGGTAATCCAAAATGCCCTCCTAATTATAACGAGGTGGGCCACCAAATGTGGACTGGCAATTAGCGCGTCTAAAACTGAATTGGTACTATTTACGAGGAAATATAAAATCCCTGTAGTAGATCCACCTCTCCTAAATGGTAACAGACTAGCTTTTACGGACAAGGCAAGATTTCTAGGCGTAATCTTGGACAGTAAGCTAAGCTGGAAGCCCAACATTCTGGAAAGAGTAAACAAGGCCAATATAGCTTTGTACTCGTGTAGGAACGCCATCGGAAAGAGATGGGGCCTGACGCCGGAGCTGGTACACTGGCTATACACTTCCGTAGTAAGACCTGTACTTATGTATGGGGTGAGCGTGTGGTGGCCAGCTCTTGATAAAATAACATACAGGAAAAGGATTGAGAAGGTGCAAAGAACGGCCTGCATGCTTATAAGCGGGGCACTGAGGACAACACCTACAAGTGCCTTAGAGGTCTTGTTTCACCTTCTCCCCGTGGACATTTATGGTAAGCAGATGGCGTCGATTACGGCCACTCGACTATCAGCCATATCTCAGTGGAAATGTCTTCAAATAGGACACTCGACGATAGTCAGATCGCTGAGGAAAGAACTGGCGAATATTGACTATGTTACACCGACTCTGTGCTTCGAGAAAAGGTTCAAAACCACCTGCCCTTCAAGGGAATCCTGGAGGAGCGGGTTGGCAGCTGAAACGGGAGCATTGCAGTTCTTTACGGATGGCTCCAAGCTAGACGGTAAAGTAGGAGCTGGAGTCTTCTGTGATAAACTAGAGGTAGATATAGCAGTTCGCCTCCCTGATCACTGCAGTGTGTACCAGGCAGAAGTGATAGCGATTGAAGAGGTCCTGAACTGGTTGAAACATAATGTGGTATCCTCGACTGATATCGCAATTTATGTGGACAGTCAGGCGGCAATCAAGTCGCTGGGTTCTGTTTCTCTAACTTCTAGAGTGGCGTTGGGTTGCCGCTCGTCTCTTAATGAGATGAGTGAGCATTTCAACATCCAGGTAGTCTGGGTCCCCGGCCACTCAGACGTTATGGGAAACTGCAGGGCGGACGAACTAGCGAGGCACGGTACAACTCTCCAACTGCTACCGGAAAGGGCGAAGTTGGGGAGACCCATTAACGCACTAAGGACTGTGCTTAAAAAAGAGGCGGAAGCCTCTGCGAACAATAGGTGGACGAACACCCTCTCATTTAGAGTGGCAAGACAAGTCTGGCCAAAGCTGAACTTGAAACGCTCAAAGGCACTTATCTCCCTGCGAAGACGTGAACTTAAAACGGTCGTGGGGATACTCACAGGACACTGCCTTCTTGGAGAACATGCGAGAAGGCTGGGTCTGGAAGTAAATGACTTTTGCAGAAGCTGTAGGGACGAGGAGGAGGAAGAGACGTTAGTCCACCTCCTATGCTCATGCCCGGCTTTGGCACACAAAAGACATGAATATCTGGGTATGTTTTTAATGGACTGCCTTTCCGATCTCGAGAACTGTAATGTGCGAGACTTATTACGCTACGTAAGCAGCTCTAACTGGTTCTCATAGGGGTAAAAGGGGAGTAAGATCCTGTGGTATCACAACGGACCGTTTCCGGTCTAAGTGTGCTGTAGCAGCCACTCAACCTAACCTAACCTAACCTATCCCAGGTGACCACATTTGAGAACTTCTTCCAAAAACCATTTTTCCATCCAACATACAAAATCCATCAAAATCGGTTGAGAAATAATCGAGCTCCGTCCCATGTGATCATATACCAGAACTTCTTCCAAAAATCATTTTGGAATCCCATTTTCATCTAACATACACAATTCTATTATAATCGGTTAAGGAATAGTTGAGCTTCGTCTCAAGTAGCCAAACTATGGAACTTCTTCCAAAAATCATTTTATTATATCCTATTTCCATCCAACATACTCAATTCCATCATAATCGGCTAAAAAATATTCGAATTCTGTCCCAGGTGGCCATATTTCAGAAATTTGCCCAAAAAACATTTTCCAATCTCATTTCCATCAAATCGATTAAGAAATGGTCGAGTTCAATCCCAGGTGGTCATATTTTAGAGCTTTTTTGAAAAACCATTTTAAATTTCAACTTCTATCCGACATGCCTAGTCCCATCATAATCGATTAGGAATTGACCGAGTTTTGTCTCAAATGGAAATTCGGAACTTCTTCTGAATGGATTCTAGCCGCTGTACGTCATACAGGAAGATCCCGACTGCGTTTGCGTGACGAAGTCGAACCATACCTTCGTATACTTGTAATGTCGCTACTGAAAAGCTCGAGTTATGAATCGAGATAAATGAAGGACCACATGCTGTATTTAAAGTTCATTTGTGGGTATGATAGCTAAAGAACGATGGTGAGATTCGATACTGTATATATTTACTGACATACATCCAAAGTTAGGAAAATTATTTACTTATACGAGTATTTCAATACTAAAATGTATTAATTATATTCCTTAACAAATGGTTCTTCTCAAAATGATGTTTTTCCTCAGAATGTCAATCGTTTAAGAATAACAGGAAAATTCGAAAAAGCCGACTTCAACAAATTCTGTACAGTAACTTGAAAGATTTTCTTAATTTTCCTAAGTGCCTAAAACTATATGTTTTAAAACATTTAAATTACTTTTCTTAAATTAAATTATATAATTTAATTATTATAATTTAAATTATATTTCTGTACTGAATGCTTCGAATCACACTGTCAATCACTTAACTTGCGGTATTATTAAGTTCGATACATATCTATGAAAATTAGAAGGCAAATATTTAAAAACAATAATTCACATATTTGAATTATTTAACTCAAATCGTAATAATGAATGAATAAATTATTACATAACATTTAAACTCCATATTAAACGAAACATATCGTTGAATATGGATTTTAAATATTATTTACACTAACACATTCGTATTTAATTAGGATTAGGAAAAACTTCACATTCCTACGCACATACGTGAAGTATATCCTAAAAATTTTCCTAATTTTCTTTTTTGTTTTAGGAAATACTTCCCGTTTATGTATAAAACTGACGAGCCATCTCTTATTAAATCTAATTGTAACTAAAACATCATCTGTTAAAAAATCTTCTTACTATTTTATGAATAGAATTTGTGAAATAATTAACTGTGTGTAATTTTTTTCGAATACATACTGAATGTAACAAAAAATTTTGATTAAGATTTAAATTATTAACAGGTTTATTTCGTTAAAAATCTTTTAAACCGGCTCGAGTGAAGGTGAAAAAAATCGCTTTCCAACTTATATGGTGGACTTAAAACTAACTGGAATGCAGATACGCATTTAAATAGGTAAATTCATAATAAGCAGAGAGACATCGGTAAATTTGAGACATTTTCAAATAGATGGCACTGTGAACGATGTTGCCTTTGCTTTTTACATGTATTTTTAAGTAATTTACATAAAAAATGTAAAAAAAGTTTTTTACATGTAAAATCGCAACAGTGTCTAACAGCAACATGTTGATATTCCAGATCAGTTTCTGCATCTTTGAACAATGCCACTAAATGTTGCTTTGCTAAGGTTGGACTAAAACTTGGATGTTCTTTGGAGATGGACCACTTTGAAATATTTCATATAGTTTACTCAACTCATTACAATAACTATTAAAAAACAAACAGGATAAGTGCGAAATAATAGTGTTGTCTGATGGATATTTTTGCTAGGATTGGACTAACCTCAAATGCTTGGTTTGCAGTTAATTTATATCATAACGTAACCGCGTCACTGGAGTAAGTTGAATCATTAGGAAAACGATATATATATTTGTACATGACAATCGAAAGGATATTAGCATTTATGAAAAATTCCACACATTGTCGACTTAATAAGGCTTTAGCACTTGAGTAAGTCCGTTTCACTGAATAATCGAAAATATTTAAAATAGAAAAACCATCCTTGACATTATAAAGGTTTGTTTTTAATGCAAATATACATTTTTTCCCGTCACACGGGCTCGATTGGCCCATTGTAACATCGCATTGTTCCAAATTGTCGTTAGAAACATCTCAAAGTGCGTGTATCATAATGCAAGAAGAACTGGAATCTGCTGAAGCAAATGGGATCTTTCTGGTGCAGACCACGAATGTGATATAGTCAATATTTCTCTTAAGAGATAATAACGTCACCACTAGAGAGGGCTCATGTCCATTATAACTGGAAGATGCACCCAAACGGGCTAATTTATCCGATAATACGTTTCCTTTGATATTCATGTGACGGGTATCCTGTGAAGTCTAACATCATTCGACTACCTAGTCGATTAAAGAAAATTTACGTCTACAACATAAATACGATGATCTTTGATTCATCTCCCTCGCATAGAGTGCTAATCTCAAAATTGCAGCAATCTTCGCCTAAAGAAAGTGACGTATCTATACCAAACTGTTATATAATTTCTCCTCAGGATTCGGTACTATAACCTTGCACCAGCCTGATAACAGCGTATTAATGTAGCTATAGAAATTCATCATACCATTACCGTAGAGTAAAAATGGGCTTTTGTAGTCCAATTTGTGCTTTTCGGTAATAATTACATACAATAATTTCCCGAATACGTGCTTCGTAAAGAATAACGTTCATAAAAAGTGTTTTATGTTTACTAGTGCTCAGAAGGACTGAATTGATTAGCTCTCTGGTTAACCTTATGGATCGTAGCGTGATAGTTCAGTTGGTTTTAAAAAATATGTAAGGAAAAGTAATAACTAAAAATAAAATAATAATATGGATTAAGCCAGATGAAATGTCGGCCCAACAGATCTACACAGAAAAAATAAAATTAGAATATTTAACTATTCATAATTATACTAAAAAAAATTGATTGATGTATTGTTTCATAATTTAGATAATGGATTAAATGAAACTGCTACTATTTTAGGAGTTTCAAATAATTAAATTTGATAAAGCGTTGATAATTATTTGAGCTGTATGAAAGAAAGTCATTACTCTAATTTGATAAACAATTGTATGAATAGTCTAAAGCATTATTGAAATCAAAGAATTATCATTCGTTGTTTCATTATTTAAATTAGATTTTCGCTTTGAAATGTCAAAAATACGCTTTGTCACGCATATATCTAGGAGTCGCAGTCTATTGTAGTTGTTTTTTTCGTAATTAAAAAATATTTTTTTTTGTGATCATATTAAAATCAAATCAGTGATATTGTGTAAAATTATATAAATAAATAATAAATATGTTTATTGATTAATAAATATATATATATATATAAAGGGTGTTTTTTTAAGAGGTTGCCGATTTTTTTTTTTGAATAAAACACATATAAAATTATGAAATGACCAAAATTTTTTTTTATTTGGTAGATAATTTTTTGGCATTTAACATTTAAACACAATTTCTGGCATATGGCTACCACGACTATTTTTCACAAATGTCATTCTGGAGGTCCAATTTTCCAGCACTTTTTCAAGCATTTGAGGGCGTATAACAGCAATGACACGTTGAATATTGGTTTCCAAAGCGTCAATCGATTGAGGTTTATCCACATAAACCAATGACTTCACGTATCCCCACAAAAAGTAATCGAGTGGCGTCAAATCGCACGAACGCGGAGGCCAATTCACCGGACCATTTCTCGAAATAATGTTGTCGTTGAAAGTTTCTTTCAATAAGTCGATTGTTTCACGTGCTGTATGGTAAGTGGCACCATTTGTTGAAACCACATTTCATCCATATCCATATCTTCAAGATTTGACAACAAAAACTCATTTAACATGGTTCTGTATCGATTTCCATTCAAGGTAACGCGTCGTCCTTCCTCATTTTTAAAGAAATATGGACCGATGATCCCACCAGCCCATAGACCGCACCAAACAGTACATTTATCAGGATGCATTGGTAATTCTTGAACGGCGTGTGGATTATCTTTGCTCCAAATGCGACAATTTTGTTTGTTGACGTATTCATTTAACCAAAAATGCGCCTCATCACTGTAGAGAATTTTACGGTAAAAAAATGGATCTTCGTTCAATTGATTTAACGACCAATCACTGAATTCACGGCGCAAACGATGGTCGTGTGGCTTTAATTCTTGCACCAATTGAATTTTGTATGGCACCAAACCCAAATCTTTACGTAAAATTTTCCATAAAGTCGATGGACAAAGTCCAATTTGCTGAGCACGACGACGAATCGATAAATTGTCGTTTTCTTCGACACTGGCCTCAACGACAGCAATATTTTCTTCTGTACGAACTCTCCTCATTCTTGTCGGTGGCTTGGCATCCAAAAGAGTAAATGTAGACCGAAATTTGGTAATTACGTTCTTTATGGTGGTCTCTGACGGACGATTATGTGCACCATAAAATTCACGATGTGCTCTATAAACATTTTTAATTGAACACTGATTTTGAAAATAAATTTCCACGATTTGAAAACGTTGTTCTGGAGTTAACCTATTCATAATGATTTGCCAAACAATACTGAGTAGAAATGCCACTTTGAGCTGTCAAAACAACTGTCATAAAATAAAACGACATCTATCGGAAAAACAAACCTCCTAAAAAAACACCCTTTATATATATATATATATATATATATATATATATATATATATAAATATATATATATATATATATATATATATATATATATATATATATATATATATATATATATACATATATTTATTGTGGAATAATTTAAAATACATTTGATAAATCATGATACTGGATTGATTTATTGAGATATTTATAAATTATAATATTAAGTACCTATATTTAAATAAAATAATAAAAATATTTTATTTAAAATAAAGGTTCTGAAATCGTCAAAAACTATTAAACTTTCTGAAACTATTAAACATATTGCAACCTAACCAGAAATTAGAGCTCCGATACAAAGTTAAACAAATTATATTTGAGTCTTGACACGAAAAGGTAAGAAATTTTATCATTTTGCTAATAAGTAGTTTGAAATATTAAAATTCTGTTAAAAATATAACAAATAATTTTATGTATAATACAATAATGATTTTTGTTCGCAGCACAAAGTTTAACATAACTGCGAGCGAAGAACTTTATTCGACGTGTATTATGTAGATACTAGAAGGCTCAACAGCAGAAACAGCTAATGGGACAGCTGCCACCATACAGAGACACCATACGACAGCTGCCACTATACGATTAACCCATCGGTGAGATCGTTGATCCAAATTGGAATCGATTTGGCATAGCCGTTCTCACTAAAAACATGTTCTGGTCGTGAAGCAAAATCTTTCAAATCCTATGTGATGACATTTATGTGTATGTATGCTATCAAAGCCATTTCTATTAGAGATTATTACTAATATAAGTTTCAATACAGTTTTAGTAGTGTTAAAGCAGTTCTGAGCATGATATATAACATGAAGACGAACAAGTGCTATATAAATGGCAAACACATATGCTTCAACAGTAGAACAAACCAATTATGCTTCAACAGTAGAACATCACATATGCTTCAACAGTAGAACAGCCAAGCGACAGCTAAAGGCTGTTCATTATCAGTATCCTGCTGTAGTTCAGCGGAGCCAACTACAATCATGGTGTAATGATAATAGAATTTGCAGCCATTTTATTCACCGGCAGCTTCTATATTTGGCGGTATGTGGGAGACGACGTTGAAACCGTACAAACATTATTTTAGATGCATCAAATTTTCAGTCAAATTTTTAATATTTCAACCGTTAATAATGATTACAGATAACCAGATTATAGCAGATGATTAAAACTCCTCATTCAAATCGTTCAAGTCATTTAACAGTTTCTCTAAGGATTGTTTAGATAATGGTACTCTCTAAAACAACATCTTTAATAACCCAATACCAATATATCATTCAAATTCGCTTCGAAAGATGAGAATCATCAGAATGTACCAAAGAATTATAAATTAATACAGATAATTCAAAAGTTGTTTTTAGTTGTACGAAGAAAATATTAATTTTTGCTATATTTTCTTTAATTTATTTATAGATTGGCTAAGATGATCCAGAATGGATGAAAATTCCTTAAACGTTTTAAATGACTTCAACCTTGTTTACATACTATAAATAAAATTTCTGTAAACACTTAAACAGCATACAATAAATAAATAAGCAGAGTAAACAATAAATTTTAATACTCTAAATATGAAATTGGTTTTATTTATTTACAACATTTTGGAAGCGATTCAACAATTGATTTAAAAGGACTATTGTATAATCATAAGTTTATCTATTTCATTTAGTAAATTTATTTACTATATTAATAGAATTATTAATTAAAAATAATGAATCAAATAAAAGAGTTCTAAAAAGATAAAATTTAAATGTATGTTTCGTTTAATTATTTAGTTAACTTGATAAATTTATTTACTGCTTTAAATATTTTCAAACAATGAGTTAGCAAAATCCATATTAAAATTTAAAAAACTCATTAAATAATATTTAGTTAATTTGTCTATTTAATTTATCCAATCAGTAACATTTGGAATTAAATCAAGCAAATTTAATTAATAAAACATTTAATGATTTAGTTGAAGTGATTAAAAATATTCCTTTGCTTTTTGTTTAAATTCATTTAATGTAGAATAGATGAATCAGTAAATCACATTATATGGCTAAAAATCAATGCTCAACTTTAAATGAAATTGACTAATGTTTATATGGAAAGACTAATTTTTTCTTTCTGTGTGTATATATATGAGTCAGGAGTTACCAAAAGTCATAGAACAGAAAACAACTGCTGTTTCAATGACATTGTTAAATTATCCCTACATATACGCATCCTTAATATAGATTCAAAAATGATATTTATTATGTACACTAGAACTAGATGGAATAGCCTAGTCCAAATGCTTGAAAGATGTAATCAACTAAAAAAACTGTGCCAGAAAAGCGTTGATTGTGAAACGTCGACCATCGTTTATAAACGTCGAGCGCTCCAAGTTAAGTTGGTTTCCTGAAATAAAATTGGAAATCGCGGAAAAAAAAACCGGTATAGGGTAATTTTAATAGACTAGGCCGTATGAAATAATTTTGGAATGATGATTGTGTTTTTGGTTTTTGGCTCAGAAAGGTAGATGATTCTTGAGTATACCGTAGTCAGGAGAAAAATAAATAAACAGAAAAAACCAATAAATTGTATTGTTGATGTTCTCAGGTTGAATTATCAAAGAAATAAAAATACTTGTCGCAGAATATTATTTGATTTATGGTTTTATTAATTTATTAATTTGGTTCGCTCTGGTTGATGGTTGTCGAAAAAGTGACGAGATACAAATACAATTTCAGTTGCATACATAAGTAAATATATAATTGGTAAGTATATAATGTAAATAAATTTGAAATATATTAACAGTTTGAGTTTATCATTTTGTGTTCATGTATATAGAAATTATGACGTATACAAACAGATGATGTGATGTATTAAAATTGGTGTATTCCAACTTGTTAATTGGTTTGTATTGCATAGCCATATAAATATAAACATAAAATTGTACATGTATAGAGTCAAATAGTGTCTCTTAAGTATAAAAAAAAAATGAGTGAAGACTTACATTTAGTGTAAAGTTTATATGGATTCGATTTATTACTTTTTGTTTAAGTTAAAAGTACAATATAAGTTAAGTTAAGTTTAAATTAAGTTTAAAATATGTGGCTAACAAACAAATTATAATATATATGTTACCGATAAAAAAAAAACTTAATATCTAAATTTATTAAACTGTGAATAATAATAAGAACGTGGTCACGTAGTGTATATTCTACCGTGCTAAGTAGTGCATATATACTCATCCATTAACACCAAAACAACGATAAATAAGGCCCGATTGTATGAACGCGGATAGAAGAAATAAAATCCGAGAGTAGAGATATATCCCTATCCGACGATTTTATTTTTTTCCGATTGTATGAACAAATTTTCTATCTTCCGTTTATAGCAGTTTTACAGCAGTTTTAATGCACTATTTCAATATTTTTGACGTTTGTGATTTTAAATATTTGAATATTTGTGATTTTTGATAAATATTCAAAGCGAATAGTTTTGCGAATATAAAATTCAAGTTTAGTGTTCATTATTGAATAAAATTAAATTAAAATCATAAATTTTCATTTAAATTTTATTATTGTTAATGCAAAATGTAAGTATGAATTACTATAAACAGAATACAATAAAAGGATAATGTAATATATTAATGGAGTTTTGATTTAAATTTTGTTTATATTTAGATGGAATCTTCGTCATCATCATCTACATCGGATTCGGAAATATTGGAAGCTCGAGATATAAGTATGGTGGGAGGAATTCGACGGCCAAAAATCTATAAGGATTATAATATTTTTATTCTGATGAGGAATTTCGAAAACGATATAGATTTCAAAAGTCGACGTTTTTCTATATATCCGAATTGATACTGCATCAGCTTTTTTATTATTAATGATTGTTTTATAATTTTAAATGATTAAAAATAAATTATTGTATTCCTGTCTGCTCATCCGTTTAATACGTGCAATATTATTATTTAACTCCATTATTTCATATTTCTTTAATCACAAATTATATAAATTTTATATTTAATAATCACTAAATGTTTGACTGCTGAACACAATTTAAAACGTCAAAATTTAAAAAACACAACAACAACAATTTCTATCCTCGGTTATAACCACCGAAAAGAGAAGATAGAAACAGACGATATAACTCTACTCATGGATTTATTTTTGTGTTCATACAATGCAAACGACGATATATCCGAGGTTATATCGTTTATCCGCGTTCATACAATCGGGCCTAAAAGTGACCACATGTACAGTGTTCAAGAATAAAAGTTCAAGTTTTGAATAAAACAAAATGAAACACTGTACTATATAAACGTGCTTAGCTTAACAATTTGGATGTACAATATCTAAGTACTATATGTGGATGCCAATAATGTACTGTAAGACCATAACAGTATATACCATGAGATGAACATTAACGGGGATATCAACAAGTTCGGATATGCAAACTTAAGTTAATTTTTTTTATTTCTTTATAAAATTACTATTTTTTTATATTATTTCTATATTATTGCTATATATAAGTGTGTTTTGTGATTTAGGTAGTAAGATTTATTTACTTGCTTTCTTTATATAAGTATTTACCATTACAATTAGGAACGGAATGACGTCATTTTCTTAGGTAGGATTAGTTTAAATTAAGTTCTCGTTCATTTTTTTTTCTCATTTATTTTTATATTTGAATTGAATTATTTAATAAAATTTATCTTATGTTCATTTTGTATAAACTTCCAAAAAATTGGTTATTGTATTTTCTGCTGAATATTTCTTTTTCTCTGTGCTTCTGATAATTTTGTTATATACAAGATGAGTAACTAGAGCTGTTGAGATAGGATGAGAGGGTAAGTGTGATCACAATATGTGATGGTAAGTTAGTTCATGTTATTTCATCCCAATTTTCTTTCCTTTAGTCCCTTCATTGAATCCTTTAAGTGGTCAAGCGTGCATTAAGCCATCTTCGGAACAGCCCACCCCAATCCGCGAGCCTTAGCCGGCATATTACGACCACTCCGAAGCTCTGGCTATATGAAAAATTAAAATTTCGTAACGATTGGTATTCTTAAGGAATGAGCCTCACTCATCTTCAATTCATACCACCCAAGGTCGTTACAATTGACAGCGCATTTGATATTGTTATTACAGATATTGAAATTTTGTCGATTAATAACAATATTTCTGTACTAGTGTTGGGCAAAATCGATACTTGTGAATATCGGTATTTTTAAACCACTAACCGGATACTTTAAACCCAATACTTTTAATCGATTAGTCCCTCTACCGTTGGTGGTTATCATTATTGCTTTTTCTTAACATTAATTTTCTCAGATACATATATATTGTATGCATATTATGTGATATACTTTATAATTTTTTAACATTTAATTTGGTTGGAACAATAACCTATTTTTTTTTACGTTTAGTTTTAATTGGATGCAAGGCGGACTTTTAGACTGCCCTAGCTCCTTGTACTGTCAGAGCTGCTACACCCAACGCGCGATTCTTCAAGTAAAGGTTGAAAACTTAAACTTGTGCATTTTATACTCCAACGGAAACTGGAAATCGGCCAACGAATTCCACTTCTTAGATGTTCGATAAATAAATTCGCACTTTAATACAATTGAATCTATTAAAGTCTTAACACTCAAATATGTATTAATTTTTATCTGCTGAATTTTAGAGACATGTGTAAATCAAATTCATTCATAACGAATTTTCATTTTAAATAATTCCTTTAATAAAAGTTAAATATTCAAATAACTTTTCTTTATGCTACTATCTCGAATATACATTTGTATCCTTATAAGTCAATATGGTAAATACCGATACTCAAAAACACTGATACTCATAACACACCAGAAAGTTTAAAAACACCGAGGTTCAAATATACATTCAACACCAATTTTCCTTTCTTTTTAGCAAATGCACCGATTTGATCGTACGATACATGCATACAATAATTTTCATTCAAACATTCATGTTATTTATTCTATAAAATAAATTTGATCTATTTCATATTTGGCAATATTTATATGTATTTAAAATTGTATATTGTGTTTAAATGTAGTACTCAGATAAACATTGAAATGATTGAAAACCACCAATTTGCTCAAAACACCGATCTACTCAGAAAGGCCAATTTACTCAAAAACACCGATCTTTTCAAAACCACCGAAACCCTCAAAAGTACTAATCTAATCAAAAACACAGATTTACTAAACTAACGAAATGCTCAATAATACCGATCTATTCAAAAACCGCAAAATACTCAAAACCACCGATCTACTCAAAAGCACACATTTACTCAAAAACACCGATTTACTCACAACATCGAAATGCTCAAAAACACCGATTTAGGTTAGCAAAACATATACATAGATATTTTCTACTCGCATTCAACTATCTATCTACTTACATTTATTCATATTTGGTTCTTTTTGACTTAATATGTGAAAAGAAATTTATAGTTTATATCATTATCTCTTTTCACATTATTAATTTTGTATTATTGTTTGATATAGTTAGTTCTTTTAGCAAATGTAAAAAATGTGAGTCGGAGTATAAAAAATAGTTAATCAAACCATTTAGAAACTGAGCAAAATATATATAGATAAATGTTTTGATATAGTATAATATGTTAAGTGGTATTTTTTAACCCGATAGCAAAGAGAATAAATATAAAGAGGAACACCTTATATGAACCGCGGTTGGATATAAACTTAAAATATTTCTGAGTTATTTGGCGATGGCAAACAAAGTAGGATAAATATATATTTTTTATTCTCTTTCGAACGACAGTAAAAAAAAAATATTTGCTTATTTCAAAACTTCGCTTACTATTTCATATTATAAGTCGATTATAAAGTGGAGTAGATATATTTTCATATAATCAAATTATAATATGAGATAGTAAGCGTAGCGAAGTTTTGAAATTGTCAAATATTGTTTTTTGTTGTCGTTCAAAAGAGTAAACGAAATAAAAAATATAAGTTTATCCTATTTCGTTTGTCATCACCAAATAACTCAGAAATATTTTTAAATTTTTAGTTTATGCAACCGCGATTCATATAAGATATTCCTCTTTATATTTATTCTCTTTGCCGATAGTTTGAAACTACTCATTTAATAGTCCGGACATTTTGAGTATTTGGTTTAAAATATCCGGTTAGATTCCACCAACGAACTTATAGTCCGAGCAAGCATTCTCATTTGTTGATAACTTTTGTATAAAAGTTCGATCGAGACTAGGTGACAACGCTTTAGGTGATCTCTGTTTCGCCTAAGCATATTTTGTTGTGATATTGACAATTTTGTACAAATTAATTTTTAATAATGTATGTTTTATTCAATTAATATTTATATTATCTTAAATAAGCTTTTTTAGTATTGGTATTGAACGGAAAAAAATGTAAAAATATTTCGAAATTCGACCGAATTCCGAAAATGTTTAAATGCCTATTTCGAATTCCGGTTTTTTATTTTCATCAAAATTTGCAATATCTGTCAAACACAATATCTGTCTGCAACATCTGTCTAAAAATGGATTAAATTTTTATCACCTAAAGAATGTCTAAGGGCTTTTAGGTGAACTTAAGAGTTTAAGCATACTTTCGGGATGTTTAAGAAAAATAAAAGATGTTAAATTATTAAGCCATTTAAATGAAGTACCATTCTAAACAATAGCCATGCGACCAAACCTCTAACTGCCGCTTCACAGTATTCGCATTTAGCTACACAAAAATAATTTTATCATTAATGAATTTGCAACGTTCTCAGATTTTTCCCTAAAAGCTACATTTTGATGGATACTGAAATATATAACATGAAGCTTCAGAAGAAACAATTCACGGTTCATGAACCATATGACGACTAACATTTATAGTTATGGATGTACTAGAATATCAGACATATCATCACAAATGATTTTATCAATTTCAGCAAAAGTGTTATACTGACATGCCAGTCAGTTGTAATACTAACTGATCTGAATAGAATTATTGAAACGATGCATATAACTTTTATCACCATACAAACAACAGAAGCAACATTTTCAGACAGCGTTTATAATATTCGGTCATTGATCTGAATGATCATTCACAATTACTTGTATCAACATCATAAAACTATGTGCAAATCACGGTTGATGACCATATTCAGATGAATCTTGAAACCATTGCCAAATGTTTAATTTTTTAACTATTGCCAAATGTTTAATTTTTTCAAAGAAATTTTTAGCATGTATGTATGTTATCTGAGAGGAGGCCAAAATTAAGTTTGGCTTTATAGGTAAATGATTATTATGTAAACGATAGTTCTTTGATGAAACATGAATTGTACAAATTTTTTGAATCGGTTAGATAGTTTCGGAGTCCTAAACGGGAGGACAATATTTATGTTTGCCGATTAATGATTATAATGATGAGATCATTCGATGGAATGGTATTATGCATTGCAGTCTCTCGATTTCGAATTTGTGGAAATCCATTTTATCTCATCGTAATATAAGATTAAATTTAAATTAATCTACGTTCAATTAATAATAAAAGCTTTGAAAAAAAATTACATCATAATCAATCAGTAATGTGAATTCAAAGTCATCGTTTACCTCCCTAATTAAAATATAGCACACGAGTTCAGGTGTTTATATTGAACATAATATCCATTATATAGATTTTCTAAAAATATCACAATTATATCACTTGTAATTACACATAAAAATATTGAACACAATAAGTTTGATTTTTTGACGTGATAACAATAAACGAAAAACCTGCCATATGCGTATATATATATATATATATATATATATATATATATATATATATATATATATATATATATATATATATATATATATATATATATATATAATATGTCTATAGATAAAATCTATATTATTGTATAGACAGCAGGCAGATTAAATACAAAAAAAAAATTAACGAGCTTTTATTATTTTGTACAGTATTTCGGGGAGACATTAAAATAAATAACCACCATCACCGCCGAAACGATTAAAACATGATTAATGATTTTGGTTTTGTTTAATAAAAAATCGTGAGTGTGACTAAGCAATAGCCCTATATATGGTATATATGGTACACCCAATCACCCTTCAAAAATAAATATCCATATATTTATGTACACATTTTAATCATGATTAGGATTAAAATTTATTACAATTGAATTTCGATCAAATTGAAATAGATACGAATTTTTATGTACATACTCGTATACAATATACATATATGTATACCATTTTAGAAGTTTTATTGACTCAAATCAAATAAAACGATTTATGACTGAAGATTTTATTTATATGATTTTCGATTTCTATATACAGGGAGTCCCGAAAGTGATTGACACGAATGGTGCGGTTGGATTCCTTAATCAAACCGAAGACGACATTACTTTTACCACTTCGCACTGTGAAGCTCCCCTATCAAGTTATAAGCGTCGAAAGAGGCGCAAATGGATAAATAACCAAGCTAATGGAGCTCGGACAGGATATATCGAGATCGATACCCTAATGGCAGATTGCCATTTTTTAACTAATCGAAGGGATGAGCCAGGACGTACAGCAACATCACACCATAAAACCGAAAGAGACTTGCGCGAAATCATAACAATCGAACGACTAGTATTAGGAAAATTGCGGCAAAAACCGTAACAGGCAAATTGAAAAAGAAAACCTCCATTTTTATCATTGCCAACCGGTCCAAGATATTTTGGATAGTGATAAGATAACCAGAATAAATTTTTGTGAATTGGTAATCGAGAAGCAAACCCAAGTCTTTTGATTTCCAAAAAATTTAAATAATTTGTTTCCAAGTCAATGGACATGAAGGACCAATACATTGGCCGGCAAGATCACTGAATCTAAATCCATTAGATTATTTTCGTTTGGGCTAAATAGGTCCAAATAGGCTAAATAGGCCCAATAACTAATGTTTATTCTTCAACTATTCCAAATAAAGTAACCTTGATTGCTTAAATATTTCAAGCTTGTAACGAAATCAAACAAGACAGAAACACTTTCGTAAGAGTCCACAAGACTACTCTTTCGTAAGAGTAATATTATTACGTAATGCCAGTCAGTCACGTAACAACAAATGTTTGGCCCCCCGCAAAACTTAATGTAGGCCCCTAGACTATTCTAACTTCACCTTGCTAGAAAAACTGCGATGGCTCGGCGACCAAAAACGAATCGAGCCAATTTTCGATACGTTTTACTGAAGTGAAGCGTATTCCTGATACGGTATTCTGCATGGATCGAAATAGGTGGCTGTCAAAAGAAGCAAGGTCTGGGCTGAATTTTCGATTCGTTATGCTTCACGTAATTTTTGACCGGCGCCCCAATATGGGCATTGGTGGTTTGGCCACTTGGCAACAGCTCATAGTGGATCACACGTAGCTGGTCCCAACATAGGTACAGCATGACCTTGGCCCCGTGTATATTCGGCTTCGGTGTCGATGGGCCGGTCTCGTCTTTCTTGACATACGCATTTTTTGCGCTTGAGATTATCGTAGTGGATCCATTTTTTATCACCAGTGACAATACGATGCAAAAACGACTTCTTTTTGTGGCGGTCGAGCAGCATTTCGGACATGCAAAATCGTCTTTCAACGTCTCTTGGCTTCAACTCGTATGGGACCCAATATCGTATCTTTTGGTTGAATCGTATCTTTTGGCCTTGTGAGGCTTTCAAACGCCTGGAAATTGTTGCTTGATAAACTCCCAGTGATTCTGCAAGTTCTTCTTGCGTTTGACATGAATCTTGATCGAGTAATACCTCCAATTCTTCATCTTAAAACTTTTTCGGTCAGGACGCTCTTTGTCCTTGATATCAAAATCACTACTTTTAAAGTGACTAAACCACTCAAAGCCCTGTGTAAACGATGACTTTCAGACAACCGCCCAGGTGGCGCAGTGGTTAAAGCTGCGGCAGTTGGAGCGGGAGGTACCGGGTTCGAATCCCGATAGGGGCAGGATGGCAAAGGGATTTTTCACCATACGATTACGATCGGTGGTGTGAATGAACACATCTATGACCCCCTGTTGGAGTGCAGAATTCATGGGCCGACCCATCTTCCATGTCAGTACTATAGGCTGGCATGGAGCTATGCAATGTGCAGATGGTTCTACGTAAATCGGACCTATAGCCGTACGTCCTCGATTTGGCTGTAATGGCGTAAGGTAGGACGTAAATAAGCGAACCGCGAAAGAGTTGGAAGTGCCTCGAGCCCCAAAACAGATAGTAGAGATAAAAACAAACAAACAAACAAACAAGACTTTCAGTCGCAGTTTTGCTTGCGAAAAAGGGACTCAACAAAACTTCCTGCAAATGCTGTTTTTTCGCAAATTTGATCAATTTTCTATCGTTGAAATCGATAAGATGTGCACAATCAAAACAAAAACTTTTAGACAGGTATTGAATAGCGCTTTCAAAAGATATATGTGTATGATGTTCTGTAACGCATAAACGAGTAATGACATCTAGTGTCAAATTCTGGTTTTTAATGCATTACACACTTCAGCCCACATCGTTGCAGGTCCCCCACAGCTCGGGGTTTACGCCACTGATGCCAGTACTTATTTATACTGCCTATATACTTGTGTTATTTCTCGAAATATTAATTTAATGTTAATACAAGGTGCTACGTTGGAAGGCGCCTCTTCAAACGTCTATAATTTGATAGAGGGCTTCACAGTGCAAAGAGGTAAAATTAAAGCCATAGTCACTTTAATCAAGGAATCCAACCATAGTATTTTTGTCCGACACTTTCGGGACACCCTGTATAGGCCCTACTCCCATACGTACTACTTTGACTGATGTATAATGGTGTTTAAAAAAAGCAACGATTATCGTTATGTATATCCCTTAGGAAGATCATTAAAATAAAAATCGAAAAGCTCTTAACAATGCGTGTACATCTTTTATATACTAGATACGAATTGACCAATTGGTGTTTATTATATAACTGAATACACACATACAGAGGGTAAACGTGAGGAGACGAATAATCATTTGAATACACAAATTGATCCAATTTTTTTGCACAGCACCTCATAATCGTCAAAGCTTTTGTCACTGTTATTTTGAATAAAGCTCAAATATCCTTTATATACCTTATACATAATATTATATTTCAGTCCCTGGAGCACCGAGCGTCGCTCGGTCAAAGTTGGTTAATATTCAATTTAAAGAAATATAACTACATTTATATACATTTGATAGGGTAAAAAATCTTTTCTAATTTATTATTTTTGTTGAGAATATAACTTTTCTACGTTATGAATATTAAATTATATATTTGAGAAGACAAATTATTTGCGAATATAGGGAAAAACAATATATGTATCTCTAGAAGTTTCGCAAAATACAAAACCTCTATTTTTGATTGTATTTCGTATTCAATTATTATTCATCTAAATTCTAATTGTATCATTAGAAATAAAAAATATTTTATAAAATTAAGTGTACTAATTTCCACACCTCCCAAGGGGAATAGTACTTGGTGCGGTTTTTTTAAAGTGGTGTCCCCAATAGGCCTAATTCACAAAGTCGCATTATCAAAGGAATTTTTAATGTATTGTATTTTATTTAGTTAAGAAATTCTACCGATGGGAAAATCCATCGCCCTGCCGACGAATTTTAATGTATTTTATTTAGTTAAGAAATTCTACCGATGGGTAAAAATCCATCGCCATATATTAAAAACAAAATTACAAAAAAACGTTATTAATGTGTAAACCTGTGGGCGCGTTTATATCTAATCTATCTACCCGTGTAACCAAAATTTGTGATCACAATAAGTTACACAAAATTATCACAAAATGGAATTTCCTTTTTGTCATATACTAATGTGATCATTTAGCACATGAATTATGTAAAAATTAAATGACACTATTGCGACCTCAAAATTGTTTAACAATTTGGCAAAATTAAACCATATTATTGTCACAAATACGGTTCCCACTTTTATGACAAATTTGTTAAATTTTAAGTCGGCAATTTTATGAGCAATTTGCGTGATTTTACGTTTACCACATAATTTATACGCAAATTATATATTAGATATCTTTAAAATATGTATATTTATTGTAAAAAAAGAAAAATTATTAAATATTTAAAACAAATTTAATAATAAACTTAAATATATTTTTGAACTGCTATTTTATATCTAAATATTACTATATGTATAATTGTATTTATTATACAATATATAGTAAACTCGACGTCATACATATATGGTAAACTCATGTCAATGTACAGGTTAACATGGAGCTTGCAATGTGCAGGTGGTAAACTGTAATTCCCCCCTCCTTCCCCTGTGGTATCACAAGGGGCCAAAACTGACCTAAGTGTGCAAAAGCAGCCACTCCTTCCTATCATATCCTATAGTAAACTCGAATAATTGCCGACGAAGCAAAAGTCTCAGTTCTCTTAAGAGAACTATAATTCTTACACAAGTTTTTTTTACATAAAATACATACATTTTTTACATAAAAAACACTTGTTTAATATTTCGCAAAATAATTTCCGTGAGGTTTAAAAAATTATTCGATCGATTTCGGCTTGTAAGGCCATCATCAGGAGTATCTCGGCCATCTCTGATACTCCTGATGATGGCCTTACAAGCCGAAATCGATCGAGTAATTTTTTAAACCTCACGGAAATTATTTTGCGAAATATTAAACAAGTGTTTTTTATCTAAAAAAAATGTGTGTATTAAGTGTGTTTCGCCAAGTGCCCACGGCAGACAGTGTAAAAAGAACTATAATTCTCTTCTCTGACCATGCTTCATGGTCTTCTCGACAGGCTGCACTGAGCACCTATAAAAATAATGATTAATACTTCATCCTTTTCAATAAAGCAATAACATTTTGACTTTGCGAATTAAATACTTTTTAAAATCAATTTTATGGTCACAACACTGCCACTTAATTTTCACATAAATAATTTGTCAAACGATGACATCAATATGTCACAAAAGCTAATTTCCATTTTGTGACAATCTGTTGTAATTTTTGTACAAATTTGTCATAAAATTGTGAACCGAATCTGTGACAACAATGAGGTTCAATTTTGACTAATTAGTAAACAATTTTGTGATCACAATATTGTCACTTAATTTTCGCTTAAATCATGTGCTAAATGATCAAAATATGTATGACAGAAAGGAAATTCCGTTTTGTGACAATTTTCTGTAAATTATTGTGATCACAAATTTTGGTTACACGGGTAACTATCTATCTACCCGAGAAACCACAAGTGACCAAAATGTCAAACTGTCACAAAATGTCAAACTTTATTCTAGTACTCATTTGAGTTCTTTTCTTTTGTTTCGGTCGAAGTTGAACGAAAAAAACTATTTTCAATTAAATCAGAATAAATGTAATATCACTATCTAGTTTCTAAAATATAGTAAAATTATAGGGAGCATTTCGTTAGTAAATTTACTCAATGTAAAACGAGTGCAAAATATTGGAAAGTAATACATAAAATACCTCTTGGATGGAAACTTCTGACCGCAACAAATTAAAAAACAAATACATAAAATACCATACATAGAAGGCATTTGAATGATGAGAACGATGTTGGTGATTCGGATAACACGGTGGAGAGTATTTGTGATATTTACAAAGTTTGGATCCAAAAGAGTGGAAGGATCAAGGCCATTATGCGGTTCTGGGATTAAAAACTGCGCTTTAATGCTACGGACGATGATATAAAGCGGGCTTATCGTAAAATTGTATTGCAACACCATCCGGACCATAGATTTATAATAAAATATATAGATGGAATGTAAGCAGTTGTCAAGTGTCTCAATTTTGGAGGGTAACAGAAAAAAGCGAATAAACCAAAAGGGCCGTATTTAAAAAGTGAAAAAATAAATAAATATAAAAAATACTACATATAAAGAAAATGCGACACTGTTTAAAAATTTGTTGTCAAAAAGTAAATCTCACAACAAACAATTAATTTTTTATTTACTAACACAAATAAAATTATCACAAATTGCTTAGTTTTTAACATAAACTATAATTAAATTATCGGGGATATGAAATCCCTTTGTTGTATTTGCCTTGCCTATTTTGGCATTTTTTAACGAGGCACTTCATTTTTTTTATAAATTATTCACTTATATAATGTAAGTTAAAAATACTAACTATTATATACCAAACGTATAAAATTATAATTTTTTAGTTGTTTTAATTAATATTCTTATCATTTGCGGAAATTCTTATGTGAGCTGTCAATACAAATTAAAAACAAAATCTATTGTTGTGGGATTTGCTTCTTCCATCTCCTGATGATCTCCTTTCCATCTTCTAATGATATACAACCATCCTCCTCTAACCTGAGACACGCGAAATAGAAAATTTTATATGGAAAAAAAAATTACATTCATTCTATATTATATATTATAATTCTATGATCCGGACAAGCGAAAAGCAATGGGGGAAGATTAAAAACCGAAGACGATTATTTTATATTAACGCGATTATTTTATTCGATTACTTTATATTATACGTTATTATATAGTTATACTGGTTGGACCGATAAATTATTATATTCCCGTCATCCGAAAGCTACTTCAGAATCCATCAAGTGAGATTGTCTGTAACTGCTTAATTTGGTTTCAAAAAGTCTGTGTTCTAGACCAATAATGAATCTTCAAAATATTATAAATGAGAAGTTTGTGAATGATCTTAAGCCGTTAATGGCCCACGATGATCGTAATGTTGGACGATGATATTCATGTAGAATTTGAGAAAGCTAATATACATGTCCGTACTATGTTCACCGAGATGTGCCGTTCGGAACGAATTTTGTTTAATTGTAGGAACAGCAAATGGACTAAAATGTACGATTGAATCTTAAACATACGAATGAGGTCTTAAAACTATTAAAAACGCTCTCAGAAAACTATGCGGTAAAAGTCATTATTTAGCCATTATTACATTAAGCCACCCGAAACTACGATAATGTCGAGATTGTAAAGCTAGCCATTTATAAACAATCTGATATGCTGGACTTAATATTCGCGAAATATAACGGATTATGTATGGTTATATAGGACAAGATAACCAATCGTTTTTCAATTTGGCTATTTCTCTTAAAGGTATTGTATGCACCTAAATTCCTTAGTATAAAATAAACATTTTACACTATTTTGTATATTTTTCAGCAAAATGTTGGTTCCTTTTTGACGTCCAAGATAATAGGCTTTTGGATCATATAAATGCAAATTCAAAAGTGGAATTTGTCTCACTGATACGTGCTATTATTTTTATCAGTAGTTTTGTTATTGAAGATTAATATTAAAATTAAATGTCAAACTTTATTCTAGTAAAGTTAAGTATTAGTAAAGTGTTTCTTTATTTTATCACAAAATAAAGTCTTATAATTATTCACAATGTTTTTTTAATACAAATCATTAAATATTTACAATTAGCGGTTGGATTGCGAACTGCGCTGTGGTATCGTAACATTGATAATTCCAATTCATACTGCAAGATTAATTACCAGTGTGGGAGCAGATTTGGAATTTAATAGCTCTCAAACAAATCGGAGAACGTTTATGAGTTTACGACGAAAACCCAACCGGCAATTCATACAAATCAATCTCTTATACTCGAAAACCCGCCGTCATTAACTTTTATCAATGTAGGTTGATATGGAAAAAAATAACTAGAAAATGGGGCCCGGGTCCCATAGGAGACCCCTTAAACGAGTTTTCCTGGAACTGATGCCCATCGCAATCGATTTCTAATGCTCGAAAACCCCTCGTCAGTGATTTTCATTAATATAGGTTGATATGGTAAAAAATATCCGGGTCCCTCTGGAGCCCCCCTTAAACGAGTGCTTCTGGAACCAACACCCATCTCAATCGATTTCTGGTGTTTGAAAACCCCCCGTCAATAAGTTTCATCAATGTAGGTTGATATTTGAAGAAAATACCTAAAAAAAGGGGCCCGGGCCCCACTGGAGCCAACCTTAAACGAATTTTCCGGAAACAAAAACCGATCGCAATCGCTTTGTAGTACTCGAAAACCCCCCGTCAGTAATTTTCATCAATCTAGGTTGATATGGAAAGAATATAACTAGAAAATGGGGCCCGAGCCCCACTGGAGCGCCCCTTTAACGAGTTTTGGTGGAATTAACACCCATTGCAATCGACTTCTGGTGTTAGAAAACCCCCTTCTGCAAATTTTCATGTAAATCCTACGTGCCGTTTCCGATATCGTTGAAATATATATACAAACAATTATTGCTCGTATTATAATATTAGAATATATGTGTTATTTATAATCACCTTTTTGTACTGTCATTATTTTGTTTGTGAAACACTGTCTCACTGTGTGACACATACTCTTATGTAATTTCGTTTATAGATCATAAAAATGTATATGCGAGCATAATTATGTATATGATTGTAATGAGATAAAGGAGCGTCAAATTTACATATAAAATCAATTGATATATAACGACCTATATGTATGTATGTATGTTCAATACATAACCCGTTATATATAGATGATTAGAATTCAACACTTTCGTTTCACTTAAACACTATGTGATACACATAATTACATTATATTATGTACAACAAAATTTTTATATAATTTGGATCAATAATTTCGTTGTGTACTATGAGGCATCCTTCTTCAAGACACTACAGCATCATGTGTATATATTATATATATGAGCTTTTTCCCTTATTATATTCTATTGTATTCTTATTTTTTAGTTGTTGTTGTTGTCATCATTATTTTATTATATTCTCGAACGTGCTTAAGCAATTTAATTAGATACAATTTATTTTCGTGTCTATTTGTGCTCCATTTTGGCAGAAGAGTAAAAAAATTGACGGTTTATATATGTACGAGTATGTACATGTGGTACGCGAGTGTCGGAAAATAATATACCAAATGAATGCAGAAAACTTTTTTTTTTGTTAACTATATTATGAGCTTTTTAACAAAGTTTCGATGTGCATGAAAAATATAGTGTTGGCTTAAAATATTTTTATTTTTGTTTTGTTGTATGTATACGTTTATAGAGAGTGATCCAATAGGAGGTGGCCAAATTTCTCATTGGTATTCATACGTGACAAAGTTAACAAACTGACTTTTGTGAAGTTAGCCCAGAATTTCATCCCCGAAAATGAAGAAATTGCATGTGGTAATACAGTTAGTAAAAAAATACTATCACGACATTACAATTCGAGTATAAATTTTTTTAAAAATGTAGACAAAATAAAAAAATGTAACTGAACAATATCAATAACAAATCTATTATAAACGTCTGTCGCAACACTTTTAATATTAATTATATTAATTGATCATAAGCACAATAAAATAATATCCAGAAAAAAAAAATCAAACCAATTTTCTTTACAACATATACAATCAAATATAAAATGTCCAAACAAAGGAAAATTTACTATAGTTTTCATATAACCAGCCGAGAAAAATTAACTATCATGATAGCTTTCATAAACTCAGCCTAAAAACATTTTTATTTTTGTTTTTTCGGTTTTTACAGGCCATTGTTGGCCCGTACCGTGTCAAAAATGGTCTGACTCCAATGATTTCGATTACGAGCCAGCTCTTCAAACCGTTGTAGGCAGTTTGAAGATGCCAGATCGCTCTCTACGCCGTGGAGCCATCGTCGCCGACAGCGACCTCTTCGACTACCGAAAGGTGGTTCTCCCTTAAAGGTTCGATGGTTCGAGGTGTTTCACTTTTACGAAGGATGTATTCCAACATGAGATTAAAAAGTATCGGGGACAGCGCATCTCCTTGTCGAACACCAGTAGTGATTGCAAAAATTCTCGATAGCCTGTTCTCAACTTTGACACAGCATTGTGACTGGGTTACTGTCATTTTACACAGATGTACATATTTTTTTGGCATTCCTAAATATTCAAGCGCATACCATAGTCTCTCTCGATTGATCGAGTCATAGGTTTGTTCGAAATCTAGGAATACCTGGTGTACATCGCGAGATGTTTCGTAGTACTTGGAAAGAATCATCCGTAGCGAAAAAACTTGATCAGTGACTGACCGATTTGGACGGAATCCTCCTTGGTCGTCACCGACAATTTCCTCCGCTAAAGGAGTAATTCTTCCCAAGATTATGTAAGACAGTAACTTGTATGCTGTTCAAAGGAGAGCTATACCGCGATAATTCTCGCATTTCATGCGATCACCCTTTTTGAATAATGGGCATAACGCGGCCACTTTCCATTCTGCGGGCATAACTTCATTTCGCCATACCAATCGAACAAGGTCGAAAAGAGAGTTCCACAAAGTTAGCCCTCCGAATATCAAGAGCTCTGAATTAATGAAATCAACCCCTGGTGAACGATTTTTCTCTAATTTTTGCATGGCCAATGTGAATTCCTCATAGGATGGATCCTCAATGAACATCTCTGCGGTCTGTATTTGAGGGTATTCAAACACAGCTGGTGATACATGTGGAACATTAAGTAGATCAGAAAAATGTTCACGCCATGTATCGAGTACCGCAGCGACGTTAAAACAGAGGTTTCCATCCTGGTCCCGAATGGCAGTTGACCGAGATCTTGGTGCAATTCGGTGATTCCTTTAAAGAAACCACGTGAATTGTGCTCATTGCTGAGTTGTTGTACTCTTAAGACCTTAGCCTTCCACCATTCCCGCTTCTTCAGTCTACAAATGCGTTTAGCTGTCCTTATAGCAAGAACTGCCTTGTTTTTTCTTGCAATTGTAAACCGAGTCTGCGCTCCATTGTGGGCTATATTGCGTTGCTCAACAGCAAGACGACGCTCTCATCCAACCAATCATTTTTGGTCTAGTTTTCACTTTACCGAGAGTGTGCTGGACAGCATCGACAACTGAGGTTTTCAATACTTCCCAGACACTGTTCAAGAAACTGCATTTCTTCATTTATCAGACCTACACAGGAGAATCGCGTTGTATATTCTCCTGTCCTTCCTGACTTGTACGAAAATCTCCATCGCAGCTTTTCAGTGACCATATAACGAATTTGGTTGACGACCGATACGATCTCACGTGTTGGACAAACCGAACCCGGTCTTTTGAAATTAATACATGGTCAATTTGGCTTCGGGATGTTTTACGTGGATGTGTCCATGTTTCCAAATGGATGTTTTTGTGGGAAAATAATGTACTTGCCACTTTGAGATCATGTGCGATCGTAAAATACATCATTCTTTCCCCATTTTCGGTCGCAGTTTCGTGTCGGGAGTACGAACCTATGTTATTTCATAAGTCGGTTTGATTTCTGCCAGCTCTAGCATTAAAGTCACCAATCACCAATCTGACATCGTGCTCAGGTATGGAGCCCATCAGATTATCCAAATTATTGCAAAATGAATCTTTATCTTGGGGTTGGCTTACATCAATGGGCGCATGTACACAAACAATTGAGAGGTTGGGTAATCTCATGTGCAAGCGAAGCTTACACATTCGATTATCGACTGCCTGGAAGTCCAACACAGCCTTTTTTACCTGTGGCTCAATGAGAAAGCCAACTCCAAGATTTCCGAGGTCATCTCCACTGTGTAGCAACGTATAGCCTTGCGACACATGGACTCCACTTTTAGGCCATCGAGTTTCTTGGAGCGCTACGAGTTCCAGCCGATACTCCTTCATACATGTGATAAGGCCGTCAAACGCGCCAGGTTTTCTTCGTGACTGCACGTTCCACGTGCTGATCCTCAATCTCGTATCCAGGTACTTAAGCGGAGGGTCATTGTTATTTAGGCGGTATCCGATTTTTTTTGGTTGTTGACTTTTTTGACTGTAATTGTTTTTTTTACGGATGCGGGTCGTCAGCCCAGCGATCCAACCAGATTAAGTCGCCTAAATAAGTTACAATATTCATTTTGCAATTAACTAGTATTATAAATACTTGTTAATTGCAATATGAGTAAATTTTTCTGGGCTAAGTATATGAAAACTATCATGATAGTTGATTTTTTCGGGGCTGAGAGTTAAAAGCGTCATGATAGTTGACATAAGTGTTAGCATCGCTTTTTTGTGGGATGAATTCTGGCCTATCTTCACATACATAACAAATTGTGGACATTTATTTTTGCTGTTAAAGTTAGCGGAAAGTTTCCAGCCGAAAAAACCTTAAAATCGATAAAGCATCGATAATTTTAGTGTCTTTGCTATTCCAGCCGAAAGTAAAAAAATTTATTTTTTTTTATTGATTATCAACCGAAAATTATTGTCCGACATTTTCCAGTAAAAAAAAAACTATGCATCGAATAATTACCCAAATTAATGGAAAATCTCTTAAAATAAACATTTATAAAATAAACAAATGAAATAATCTCTAAATTCACAAATCTCTTTAAAATTAACCTCTAGAGTGTTATGGTTGGATGCAAAGCGATCTTGACTGTTTCAAGCCGGAATGTTCAAAATGAGCTTTATTTAGTGTAACAAAAAATACAAAAATCAACGTTAGTTTCATTCAAAATGAATGAAAGGTAAGGCTTTACCATATAGTAAATATTTGAATGAAAAGTAGTTCAAATTTTATTTATGTCATTTTGACAATTGGTTCTGTATTTAATGCATAATTATGCAATTAAATATTATTCTTATGTTGAAACAGCATAAATAAACTTTTTTAATGATTCTCTGTATTTCAGGATTGAGAATATAGTGTAGTGTTGTGCTGTGATTGTGAATAAATGTGTAGCAAAATAGAAATTGTGATTAGGTTATTGTGTTCATTTTGAAATGTAAACATTGATCAGCTGATAATATTATTTATTGACAACTGCATGTTGAAAATTTCTTTTGAGCTGATTTATGTTATAATTCATTTAAATAAATTAATAATTAATTTTTTAAGTTTTCGCGTTCAATTATGTGTATTTTTGTCAATATTATTTTTCTAAATTTATTAAGAAATGAGTTTGACTTTCGTCGTATAACCAAGAGAGAATTAGAGCGAGGAGAATATATTTTACAGGATATCGTTTATATTGAAATAAAAATCGTTTATATTGAAATAAAAAGCACAAAATTTATAAAAATTAGATGAGTTTATAATTAAATTTGATCGTGATTTATTTTGATTTGAAAAAAATGATATATGTTCAGATTTAATTTCATTCTTTTTTTTGTCATTTTATGAAATAAAATTTTAAAAGCTCTAACTTGCACTAGCATAAAACTGAAAAAGAAATTTGTACGTTTCGTATGAGTTTCTTGATAAAACGAGCATTTTTGATACAATAAATAAAGCTCATTTCAAAAACTGAGTATGCATTCCGGCTTTATATTTCAAGAGGGCTTTGATTGAGTATATGAAAGCTATCATGATAGTAAATTTTTCTGGACTGATTATATGACAACTATCATGATAGTTGATTTTTTCGGGACTAAGAGCAGGGTTGTCGTTTACAAAAAGTCTAAGGTAGCACATACCATATAACAATGGGAGTATTTCAAAAAGTAATGGAGTATAAAAAATAAAAAAAAACATTTATTATGGTTTATTAAAAACAAAACTAAAAGATATATAATTAATTAAATAATAAATTTAATTTAATCCAAAAAAATTCAAAATTATAAACAATAACATAAAAATATATGATTTAGTAATTACGGATTTGTTCCATCCAATAACTTTCGGGCTATAAGATTGGCATTTACTGTAGATGTTACCAATAAATTACGCTTCTTATCTTTAATAAGGTTGATTTGGGAAAATATGAGGAACACCTATGAGGAAAACCTAAAATAGATCCTACAAAATTAGGATGTTGTGGATGCATTTTGCAAAACTTTCGTTGGCAGCATTTTTCAATTAGAATATAGAAGTCCAAACGTCTTCAAAGTGTTTTTGAAAAAAATCGAAAACAATCGAATAAGTGGAGATAGACTAATTGCTTTTTGTCCAAGCACTGTACAGCTTCTAACACCTCATCTTGTCAATTAATTCGAGTGCTGACTTGATTACACTACTGTTAGTAATAAGTATAACACTATTTTCCTTACACGGTTGGCAGTATCTTCTGAAACTGTTCCCCCTTAAATAGTTATTTAAAATATTGTTAATATTTAAAAAATCAGTTTTATCCAGCATATTATCCGAAATCATCTCAGATTTAACAAAATTTGATAACATTGTGAAACTTTTGTAGTCGGAAGAAAAACATGAGATCAAGGAGTTCCCAATGCCATATAATTTGTGATATTATTGCTGCTTCGATTGATAGCCATCTTGTTGTTGATAATTTAAGTATTTTGTGTGTTTCGATTTTAAAATATTCTTGAAAAGTTCTTAATTCAGATTGAAAAATTTTGATTTCATAATGATTTCATGGAATTATGTTAATCGGACTTATTGTGCCTATCAATGTGTACAATATTATTTGTAAGAATTTGATGACAAAACTTACATTTTAGTTTCCATTTCCAATTATGTAATAGGAAGAGTATGTAATAGTGAAATATATTTCCCCCACCTACTAAGTAAAAGAAATGAAACCCCAAAAACATGCATGAAAGTGCAATTGCATGAAGGTTTATTATTTCAGGGGAGTATTTACTTTCATTTGCGGAGCATAGTAGTACATCGGTGTTGAAAGTAGTACATTTACTCCTATAGTAGTAATTTCGACAACACTGACTAAGAGTTAAAAGTGTCATAATAGTTGACATAAGTGTTGCCATCGCTTTTTTGTGGAATGAATTCTGGGCTATCTTCACATACATAACAAATTGTGGACATTACTCTTGCTGTTAAAGTTAGCCAAATGTTTCCAGCCGAAAAAACCTTAACATCGATAATGCAGATAGTGTCTTTGCTATTCCAGCCGAAAGTTAAAATTTTCATTATTTTTTGATTGATTATCAAATGAAAATTATTGTCCGACATTTTTCAGTCACAAAAAAGTTTTAGGCATTAAATAATTACCGGATTTAATGGAAAAACTCTTAAATTAAACATTGATAAAATAAACAAATGTAATAATGTCTAAATTCACAAATCTCTATAAAATCAACACCAAGAGTGTTATGGCTGGATGTGGGTTTATTCTAAGCGGTTTGTCAATGGTTTTGACCCAAATTATGTACTTGATCCAAAATTTTTTAAAAATCAATGTGTAGTGATAAATTGTTTTCGGGCTCTTCAACCATTTTATGGTGTTCATAATCGTCCAACTGAACGCACTATTCGCGAAACAATCAATAAATCTTGAACCACTTTTTCACTTCTGGAGATTCATCACCCGACTAGAGTGCGTACGAGTCGATATAATGTGAATTTTGCAGTTCGGAGTGAGTTATAGCCCATAGTGGTACTTATTGGTCGAGAACAGGGTTAGCGATCAACTTACGTCAAGATTCAACACTCTAACGACTAAATCTCTTTGGGTGGTAGGAGATAATAATTTATGAAGCCGAAATGCCTTAAAAATTCCTGAATGTTACTACAGTTGATTCTCCCGAGTATTTTGTTGATAATTCTAAGTCAAATAAGAATCTTTTAGAAGTTCTTCTTCTGCTTATAAAATTATGATTTCCATTGCGAATATGTAGGATTGAATATTATTAATAAGTAACCCACATAACTTTAAAACTCAATACTAATCGGTACTATTCTGAATCGCTTTAATTCACAAACATTAAACATTGCTGTCGCTGGAAAGCTTTCATTTTGAGCAGTGTTGCACACATACATAGTATGCGCCCGTCCTTAAAATCAACCTCACACAAGATTGGTAGCTATCTTGTCATCACACTCCTCAACTAAATCGGATTTTACACTATGATAAAATAGGTCCACTGACTATGGTCGACACTATGATAAAGTAGGTCCACTGACATGGAAAAACTTTCGTGCATTAGTGGAAGTATTTTGAATTCGGTTATCATTTCTTGACTTCAATCTAGTCAAGCTTGAAGCTACAATCTAATTTGAGGTGGATAAATTTGGATTTCTGGTCTTCAACATTTACAAAATTATTTTGTACCACTACTCTTTTGGACAAGTTCCAGGCCAAACATTACTAAATCCGTTAGTTTGAAATGGCGCATGGATTTATTGCCAGGATTATCGAATCTGTTAAAGAAACTAATGAGAAGTGTGCATATCCTACAAAGTACATAATTCACATTTTTTAAGTCCTTCCTTTTACTCGGTACATTTAGGATAGTTGTGCTTCTTTTCAATATGTCCTTTCCATGTTAGCCTTCTTTCTAGATGTAAACCTAAGTATTTAACGTCATTTCATTAAATTTTTAAATCAATTTTGCCCAAATAATTTTGCAGTCCACTAGAGGCTGTTTGATGATCAGCGGAGAGCGAATGTCGATATCATCTTAAAACACTACATTGCAGATCACTTATTCGAATGGCATTAAGGTAGTCGTTGCTCCATCATACTTAACCAGGTATTAGCTTTGGAGGAGATACATTTTTAGAATTAAGTCTTTTGGGAGAACCGATTTTTCAAAAATGTCGTATTTTAGATGATGAACAGCTAGAAGAGGTTCAAAAATGCACTGTTTGGTGCGGTTTACGGGTAGGTGGTATCATCAGACCGGATTTTTTTAAAATTTCATTGTTGTGTGGCCTCCAAGATCTTGTGACGCAGTCACATTACTTTTAAAAGGGGTAGCTGAAATCACTTGTCGATAAACTACAATCGTTTCCTTACCTGAACGTCCATTACCTCTTATTAGATCACCCTTTATATTTATACTTGTACACAATGTTGTTCTAAGACGATTATATATAAAACGAAATGCCATTCACCTGTCTGCTGCTATATATATTGTACATTAGAAATAATGACTTATTTTCTTCGGGATAAAAAACAATTTCATTTGTATTTATATAGTGAACCACATTTTCCTTTACCACACTAAAATATATAGCAGCGTTGTTCGTCGCAAATGTGTTCTGGAAAATGTCAACTAAAACAACAAAATCTGTAAAAACTTTTCAAGGTTTTTTATATTTTAAACATTACGATGTTGTTGGGGAAATAATTACAAAACAATTAATTAAAACATAAGTTCCATTTAATGTATAATTTGTTTGTTTTTATTTTTATACAATATTTTATGGGGCGGAAACACTTCCAACTCTTTGGCAGTTACCTTTAACATTTTACTTTGTGCAAATGATTTGGTGTAGAAAATTTTGCTGTAAATATGGTCAAGCACACATCACATCTATTTAAAATCTCGTTAATTAGAAGAAATCGGTTTAGTCGGGGTCGTTTCAAATATATTATTGAAGTTGTGCTTAGTGTTAGCCTAAAACCGATTCACATCATGATTTTATGCAATACTCGACTTTATTATCACATTAAAGCTTACAAGCTGAATGACAGTACTAATAAAGCGACAAAGCTCATTACCATCGTGGTAAACATTTCGTAAATGGAAATTTTCGGATCTAAGGTTAATATTCTGGAAAACCAAATTGGTAAATTTCCTCATGATGCTCAAAAAGCTGTTGCTGTGAAGTATAACATTTTAGACTTTAAATTTAAGAATTTAACGAGTTTGTGTTTTGATTTGACTAAGCTATGCTATGCTTGTTTCGAGTGGGCCACCATCAAACAACCTTCAAGGGACCAAATACGAAATAGTTGGGTATATGTATCCAATGTGGAGAAAACGGTCATTTTTGCCAAGCAGAGCCAAAGACTCTATGTAGGTGCAGATCTATTGATCCTCAGATACTAGAGCGTAATCTGAATGGTGATCAAAATCAATAGTATCACTTTTGTGAGTTTCTAAAATCGAAAAGGTTTGAGCTAAAAATGACACCGTAAAGAATAAAATTAGACAACTGAGTGGTGCCCTTGTCATGTGCACCTCGGCAAAAGTGGGATTTTTGGTGGTTAACGATGGTAGCGTATAAACTTTTAAAAGGCGCAAACTATTTCTGATGTAACTTTCGCATTTAATGAGATAGCACTGAAATACAACACTGGCAAGGATCACCAATACATTAACTTCAGTGTGCACAAAATCGATACAACCTAACAGGAGCATCTGCCGAGTCACAAGGTGGAACGTCTAACTATGTGAGGATACACTTATAATGGTAATCTCAGAAAGCGCTGCCTACACGGTTCCATAAGTGGAACGGGAAAATTATAGATTGGCGAGAAGAAATCTCAAGTGGGATATAAACAAAAGCAACAAAAGATGATGCAGCAATATTGTAGGATATTCTGTATTCGCTCTTCCTTACCCACATAACTGTCGGATGACCACCTTGCCCCTATAAAATGATGGATTACCAGCGTTTATGGTCCTAGAGATATAATACGCTGCTGCCACTCTAAGAAACATTAAGGCTGTTGGCCCAGATGGATAGATTCCACTCTGAAATATTATTAAACCTGTATAACCGGTGACCGAAGACTTTGAAAAAGCAACGGTTTTAGAAAGGCCCGTTCTACCATCGGTGTGCGGTTCAAGTAGTCATTCTTTCGAGCACAACAAGGTAACCATTTCTCCCGTAAAATAGTGTTACGCTGTATCCACGCTGGATGTCAAACAAAGAACAGAAAAAGACTATGTGGCGCTATGCTGGCAGGAAAGATGGAAAATTGAAACCCAAGGAAAGGGACGAAAAGGCTTGCTAGGAATTTCTCTGCGTGCATAATGCATTAAAAGCTTAAATTAATAATAAAGACTATTAGTTTCTACTGGTCGGTTGTACATCATGTCTGGAAAAGATATTTGGTTTAAATTTAAAAAAAAAATAATTGATTTACTAAGATGCAAAAAATATGTTTTAATGAATTAAAAATTAATTAAAACAGATTTAAATTATTTAAGTAATTCTTTTATCACCAATTGGCCTCAAGTAAAATTATGTCTTTCGATAATTAATTCTTAACCAATAGGATTAAATTCCTTACAAACTTAATTAAAAACTTTCACTTTGATAACAATGGGAAGAAAGAAATTAGTGTTGTACATAGGTTGTAATTATCTATTTACCTATAAGGTATTTATTTAAATATAAGTTTATAAAAAAATGTGTCAACCCCTGGCTACAAACAAATAAAATGTTTAGAATAACTAAAGTTGTGGAGAGTACCGGAGTTTGAATCCTGATAGCGATGGTACGCATGAAAAGGGTTTGGAACATATGATTATATGAAAGATTATGTTAGTTATCTAGATAGTTTATGTAAGGCCAAAAGAAATTGCTAAATTGTTTCCTAAATAGATTCGAAAAGGGAGAACAACTTTAGCAAAGTCGTTACTTGTGACGAATATTGGTTCTATAAGTATGATCCAAAAACTTAAAAGCAGTGTATGGTAGGGGCCCAACTCGTGCAAGTCCATACGTAAACGCTAAGAAACAAAAGTAATGATGTCTGTTTAATCTACCCGATCAAAAATTGGAGGTGCAATGATCATAAAAACTTGGCTTTACAGTAGTGCGTGATCGAATAGATTGGCAATCGAGCTAGATATAAAGAGTGCTTCTTAAATGGGTAAGAGTGGTTCTTAAATGAATTTTGTATCTTTATCTCCAGAGGGGTTATTTGTTGTTCGTGCAAATAGGTATTGGTTTATTTGAATAACTCGAATTTGAATTTGTTTGTTCCTTACCCTGGTCATTCATTTTCTGGTTGAAGTAGACTCGGCTCTTTCATTTGTTGTTATAATTTCAACGAAACCGTAGTTATGGCAAATAGTGATCAATTTAGAAAATGTCTATATTTTACGTGGATTGGTTTTACGAAACCCGTTTTGATGTATAATTATCTCAAAGACTGAAAATGGTTTGCAATAGAAAAGTCAAGACATTAACAAATGATAACGGATATGAGATCTGATATTTTGAATTTTCAGTAGTAATAGATAATCCATATAGAAAAAATATAGCTAAAATAGCCAGGTCGAGATCAGTCATATGAATTTATAAACAAATTTATTGGAACTAAGCTAATGTTGAGTTACTATGACCCCTGAATTCGGCCGCTTAGTGATTAGGCTTGTTGCGACATGAAACGAACCTGACTGCATGCTGTTTTTGGGTGACCGCATTCGCCCACCTTAGTGAGTTTGGTTTTGTTGCAGCATGAAACGAACTTCCGGGAAATATCTGTGTTTTGAGAGCGAAACGGACTACTAATGTATTGGTATTGAGAGAGAAGGCAGAAAATAACATTGTGGAAAGTTAATTAGGTTTAAGGTGGTTTAAGCCTGGAGGAAAGGATGATTTGTTTTTGGTAGGTTGTGTCAGAAGATATTGACGTGTAAAATAAATGTGATGTTTCCCCATAAACAGGGCCGTTCAGGTCTCAAATGAAGCGTATAAGTAAAAAGCTTTAATTTGAATAATTTGGGCATATGCAACCGAACTTGATGTTCACACTGAGCGATTCGTATATATATACGTTCAGTCGTGACGCGACAGTAGAATTGTAGTGAATTACAGGAACTTAACTCGAAATATGGAATTTATAAGATTATTTACGATTTATTTGAGTTGCTCTGACGCCACAACTCGAATTACAACACACTCTCAATTACTATTTAAATTACATGAAAGCTACACGCTTCATATTATTTATTAATGCATAAAATTCTTCACGTTAAAACTAATTAATTCTGACTAAGCGGGGCATTGAAAACGGTTTAATTTTATACAGTAAATTTTAGAATTTTCAACTCAACGCCAAATAACTCATTTTAATTGTTTCTAACACTTCAACAAATTTTGAGATCAAGGAAACCTATTTTCTACTTAAAACCCCTTGTAAAGATGTTAAAATTTATCAATATTTTGAAGTTTAACGCTCTTTTTATGTCTCAGCAAACCTTTATTAATTAAACCAACCTCTAACTAAAATTGAAACTTCTCGAGAAACGATAACAATTTTGTCTTAATTTTCTCAAGAAAATTCCGATAAATAATTTTCAAAAAGAAGAATTATTGTCTCGTTCCTTCGTGGTATTGATTATAAAATTTACCGAATAGATTTTACCGAGTATATTTTACTGATTTTCATCGCAAAAACAAAGGATAGGTTTTTCCATTTATCAATGGAAACATGAAGTTGATTGAACCCTCTTCTTACGTTCATTAATTACGTATCATTAATTACGTATCATTAATTTCAAAAAAATATTTAAAATTGTAGTTCCGATACCTGTCACTAGAAATTATTGTTTTAACACGCCTTTTTTTAATAAGTTACTCGTTGCTTGTATCAAGCGTTAGTTGTAACAATAACGGTATAGTTGTTTGGCTCACAGTTGGGTGCGTTTATCACAAACTGTAAAACTAAATAATGAATTTACCAAAACTTTTTCGTTACAGTTCTGCCATCTCTTATCAAATCTAAGAAATTTCTAAAAATTGACTGCATCATTTACATCATACATCTTTCATAATGCAATCATGATTAATTCGCTTCATGATAAAATTAGCTTCTATGTTGTGCCCAGCTGACCAAGCAGATTTATCTGGTTTAGTAGGGTTTTTGTCGTATTTTGAAGCTTTATGAAAACAGATGGCAATGTAGTAGTATAGATGATTCTGGTTTGTAAAATAAAAATTATCATGATTAACTCGTCAAATAAACTATTTTATAAAATACAAGAATTGTTTTGTAATTTATGTTATTTACATGTAAAATGTAAACAATGTTTGTTACATGTAAAATACCTAACTGTGGACTGTGTCTCATTGACGGCCAAATTTGGAATTTGGAACTTGAAGCTTCAACGGTAAGCTTAACAAACTGTAGCTCTAATTTGATTTGAAAAAAATCGTTGATGGGTTTTATAAAGGGTTTTCCAATAAGAGGTTTCATTTTGATATTTTTGAAAAAACGAGTATTTTTAAGAGAAATCAATGAATGTTTATTTCATTGTGAAGCGGCTTGCCATTTACATTTGAAAACGATATCAGTCAAATGGCCGTCACGGCTACGTTTACAGTACCATATCCTTTTTTATGAAATTTTCCATGACCAATTGGCATATTTGCGAGTATATATCTTCGTTAACTTAACGATTTCCATTTTTAAGGTCTTGAATTGATGTATTATCTGTCACGTGGTCCAAAACGAAAAAATTCTAAAGGTAATAAATCACAAGATCTCGATGGCCAATTGTAATCACCTTTTCTAGAAATAAAACGTTTCGTTGCTTATGTGGCCCGTAGTGCCGTCTCACTAAAATTAAACTTCATCCACATCAATATCCTGAAATTTCGGCCATCAAAAATCATAACTCGGTAGCGCAATCCATTCACAGTTATACAGTTGCACCAGCCTCATTTTCGAAAAAGTAAGGTCCAATCACACCGATGAGCCCCAAATGCGACAATTCTGTTGATAAACGTAGACTGCGAGTTGAAAATGGGTCTTATTGGATAATTTTTCAATTAATTCGGATAATTTTGATACATTTGAAGGACCCAATCTGCGACGGTACGATGTTTATGATGATCGGCGGGCTTGTGTTCTTTTGTTAACTTTAAAAGCCTTAAGACCTAAGTCTTTATGCAAAATACGGCGTAATGTCGATCAACGAGGAATGAGCAAACCTGTATTTTTTTCAACACTTCAGGCTACAGCAGCAATATTCTCAGATGTTCTTGAGCGACGTTGTTGTCCCAACAGCTCAAACGTTTCCACCAGTTACACTTTTAGGTTTGACTTGTCAAATGTCAAACTAATTGACAGCTGCCTAGAAGCTGGGCTATTCTAAATTAAACTTTTTATTGGAAAAGGCTTTGATTGTTGTGAGAGCCATTCGTTGCAGCATCCGGACATGGATTTTCAAAAAATGATTGACTTAAGTTTGCTCTTCGAGAAAACATAATTTCAAAGATTACGATACGACAATGTACTAAAAAATTCATGACGCAGCATTCTCATGCTTCTTATATAGTTTTCCAAGAACTACTATAGTTTTCATCATTTATAGTAGTTGTGTGTACTTGAGGTTTCAAATCATATATTTATGTTTAGTCAATCTAAATGAGTTCCCATACATAGATAAATTTGCAATTCGATGCTTATCGCAAGCCCTGTTAACAGGGTTACAACTGTAAAGTAAATTTGTATTTACTATGAAAAGATTTTTTTTTTAATTTAAGAAAATTATATAGAAAATTACAGAGATTAAAATACGTAACAAAAACAATTTTATTACAAAATTTATGCTGCTTGTCTAAGATAAATAAGAAAAAAAAAATTTGTTTACTGTACGACTACATAAAGAATAGAGCAAAAATTCCTTTTAGATGTGTATTTTCCTTTTTATTTTATTTAATTGGAAAATAAAATAGAAGAAAAATGAGAAATGAGCTTTATGTTTACTTCAGAACAACAACAAAATTATCTGTATGTATTATAATACATACATAATATTGTATACAGTGAATTAAATTCAAACTTTATTACATAAGACATATGTATATATGTTTACGTAATCCACAAGAATTGTAAGAAATTGTGGGGTTGCATCCCTATAGACATACATAAGGATACATACATATTTAATAAAAATCGAGTAGTAATGGAATTTTCATTTAAGTACATGGGTGGTAAAGTGTCAGACAACATAACAATGACAAATCATAATTTATTTGTATAGTTCGGTTTTATCATAATATAAAATCCATTATAAACCATATGCATAAATATTTGCATACTTTTAAGCAAATAGGATAGCCTCGATGTCTTGAATATAACCGTTATTCGTTCTTTTATCAATTGTTTGTGGGTTGTTGACATAAATTTTGGCCAAAAAGAGCAGAAAATGGTGTCAGATAGATAAATATATTATGACCCTCTTTTTCAGATGCTATTCGATAGTACGACATGGGGCACCATCCTGCTGAAACCAAATATTCCAGAAGAATGGACTTCTAATCAATAAATTTGTAATCATATACCAATGGTGAGGTCCATGTAAAAACAATCCAAGTTCAAAATCCATATCCGAAAATTGGTTCCCAGTGCCGACAGTAACGCTTTGTTTACCATACATTTTTGAACTGTAAATTTTAAAATTACTCCTTTTAATGTCAAAGTCAATTTTACTCCGTTAGCTTTGCCATTTAATCATGGAGAGTGAAAAACGAGTTTCGTACACTAGTCCATGGTATGGCCGTCATAATCGAAATACCGAATATTCAAGCCATTATGGCAAAAGTTTATACCAATTTTAAGCTATCGTATGGGTGAGTGCAGAGGAGAATATTGTTCCTGTATAGTAGCACGTATTGATTTGATTTATTTATTTTATTTATGTATTTGAAATAATTTTGTAAATTAAAAATCCCATTTTGAGCTTTTAAGCTCATTTTGAGCTTTTAAGCTCATTTTGAGCTTTCAATTCAATTTTTTTTTATTAATTTGGAATTTTTAGGTGAGAAACATTTTAGTTTTACCTGACAAGAAAGTCATGGAAAAAATGAAGAGTTAATGTTCATCTTTCCCAAAACATAGCAATTGCGATTGTCTTATTTGAAAATGTGTTAAGCGACGAAGCTCATTTTTGGTTAACTATGTACACAGGCATTACAAGAACTACCAATGTACTAAGAAAAACACTGTTTGGTGAAGATTTATGGGCCAGTAGTTACCATCAATTGCTATCGTTTGATGAGTTAACGCCTCTCGACTATTCGTTATCAGGCTACGTGAAGTTTTCTGTCTGTTGCAAAATTGGACTTCTCGCATGGTCCGCTTATAACGGAGTACTGGAAAACATTTAATTTAAATAAAAATTTCATACATTTTATACTATTCGATAGTAATTCAGTGATTGAATCGCGTACTACGTGAAACTTGGGTAGATATCGCAGTGGAACACCTTGTTAACGTTGATTCAAATGTTTGATAAATAAATGAGCTTTTATGACGTAAATAAAATTTTCGACCTTGAAAAATAAATTATTGGAAGATGAAGAGTACCAAACTAACTCAAAGATGAATACATCGATTAGCATTTTGTTTAGAAATTTTGGGCGCTCTACCGCATTTTCAGCTTTTATTAAGGGTAGGTTTTTTCCCCCTAGATAGGTTTTATCCACATTATACTATTAATAAAAACTATAAAAAAATAAGAATGTTATAAAGCGAAAAGCTTATCAAAAGTCTAAGGGATCTAAGAAAACGGATTTTTAGTTTTGGTACCTTTCAAAGTTCGGACATAAGAGTTATATTTTAGAGAAAAAAATATAATAAAATCTATTAAGATCACGTAGACAAAACCTTTGTAAATTGAAAGAGGGCAACCCTAAGTCTAAGTGGCACACAAACAATTGACCTATATACTGAATTTTGTGAGCAAACTGCCACATTTTTATAAATTATGAACTTAGACGTATTGTAGAGCTTTTTATTGAATTATTGTTGTTTTCTCTAAAGTATTGGAAAAATTGGCATTCTTCAAGAGAAAGTCTAATCAATTAATATCTCATAGAGTAGACAGTCAATGGGAGTACGAACAAATTTATATCATAAACGATATTCTATATGTACATAATTTAAGAAGTTTCTTTAACTGCTTGTACTGATCTAGACTGTATAGTATGTGGCATTCACAGCACTCAAATAAATCGCAAATTATCTCACGCCACAATCAATTTATAAAATCGATATTATTTCGAGTTAAGTTCTTGTAAATCTCAAGTACTGACAAGTCACGACTAAACGTATATATTCGAATCGCACAGTATGCCAGATAAGATGGCATATGCCTGATGAGATGGATTTGATCTTTTCGATCACACAGTCATTCAATATGACGTCATCATCAGATTGAAACCGACCTAGTGGAATACAAGATAAAAGATACAAACTCACTTGGATTACAACCCAAACTCAAATACCATAATTACATAAAGCTAGACATGCTTCAAGTATTACACTTCACGATTTAGAAGTTTCAAAATATCGAATATTTACAAGTTGTTTGCCGATTATGATTAGCAGTTCGTTCAAAAAACCCACAGTTTATATTATAGAATTGTACAACCCTATCGAAGCCAACATATTTATCTAGGCATTTTATTGGTTATTTCATTTTTATTTGAGAATAATCAATTCACATTTAAGAATAAAAATAAGTGTTGCATTAATATCAATACCGAAATTTGGATAGAGTTAAATCACGTAAGAGTAAGACGTTTGGGTTTCGTGTACCATTAAATAGTTCGACGAGAGTGGGAACCATTAGAAATGGTGCCCCAATTTATTCTAGACCGTCTTGTCTCAGGTAAGTTAATCATTATTTAATATCATTTATCAAAAGGATCGGCCATCACCATCAACATCACGTACTTGAATTGCTATAGTTAGACCATTGGTACGCCACTGGGCGAGATCAGTTTCTTCATTACTTTTGTTATGAAGCTTTTAAGTATTTGGGTGAAAACCAAAGTTCTACCTGACAAAAAAGTCTTGGCAAAGAACGAATAGTGAATGTCCAATTGTACAAAGCACAGTAATTGGACACAAGTTTTTCGGATAATGTTATCCGAAAAACTTGTGTTCAGCGACGAAGCTTTTTTCTAAATTATTAAAAGTGTTTTAAGATCGTTCATCTTTAATAAATGAACTCTTAATTATAATTAATCATTTTCACAAATTTTAATAAAATCGATCAAAAGCATTATAAATTCGGTTTATTCTTTAAGCTTATGCCTGATAAAAGTATGGTGTTGGAAAATAAAAAGTGCTAAAGTGGAAAATTGTCGAACGAAAGGTTGACTGTGCTGTTATGTTGAAGTGCGATGGGCGAAAAATTGAAACCATTAGTTCACTATTATTGAATATACCCTAATCTGCTAAATCAACGACTTTTAAAAGTAAAAAAGGCACTGATTTACCGGTGATATGCAAGTCAAATAAATCAGATTGGATGGCTGGCGGTATATTCGAAGAATAAATCCGCGGAATAGACGACATCGGAATTGACAAATTTTATTAACTGTCGACAACTGCCCTGCTCACATTGATGTAAAAGGGTTAACTTACGTTGCGCTTTGCTTTCTACCGCTTTCTACAGCCTCTTGACCAAGACATAATCAATGTGTTTAAAAGCTACAACAAGAGCCATCTATTAAAAAGTGTCTTAAAACAGTTGGACGAATGCGTTCACTTCGAAAGACCTATGCAATAAAATTAACGTACTAGATGCTATTTCTTGGGTTATTTGTCCTGGAATCAAGTTTCGTATGATTATGTTGTTAATTGTTTCCGAAAATTCAAATTCATTATTCCACCATCGGCGAACGACACATCATTTGAGCAAGAATATTTCTTAGCTATTCTGAATCCATTATTACCTATTACGGCGACCGAGTTTGAGCAATATGTGACTACAGATGATGACATTGCAATTTGTTGCCAACCAAATGAAATCGACATTTTAAATTCAATTATTGACAAAGATGAGGTAGATGAGCTCGAAGAAGAAACCCAGGAATTAATCCAAGAAACCGACGAAATGTCGTTACAGGATGCTGTTAAATAAGTTTCAGACTTGAAAAGATTTGCGGTAAATTCCATGACTGCAACATTTCAAGATATTGTGAAAATTGAAAAGGTTTGACGCGAAAGTCAAAAATCTCAGATTCCTTTCAGATGAAGAATACTGATTTTAGTCTATTTTTTTTTAAATATGGTAAGATGCAATACTACACTTCTATTTTTTTTGTGTAAATTATTTATTTTTGTTTATGTGTCCATTAAAACATTCTTTACATTTATTTATGTATAATAAGACCTGAATTTTTATATGTACCTGATACTTTTGTAAGAAATAAAGTTATTTTTTTAATTCTATAGCAAAATGTAATTTTTCAAATTTTGGGAATGTTCTATAACTTGAAAAATTTTTTAGTCGTTTGAGTGTCCAAACATACACGCAGGTTTCACTGTGTCATATATATATATATATATATATATATATATATATATATATATATATATATATATATATATATATATATATATATATATATATATATATATATATATATATATAAATATATATATATATATATATATATATATATATATATATATATATATTATATATAAATATATATAAGTATATAAACATGTATATATATATATATATATATATATATATATATATATATATATATATATATAAATATATATATATATATATATATATATATATATATATATATATATATATATATATATATATATATCTGCCCAGTTGTATTTCTTAAGTAAGTCTTAACTCTCTTCAATGGGGAAAATGACCGTTCATTGCTCGCCGTACTGCTGGGTATCGCCATGACTAAATGGCATAGCTTAAATATTTTACAAAATTTTTTGCATAAGCCGTTCTCGATAATATGTTTCAAAATTTTTTCGACTCACAATTTCGCAAAAGATTCGGAACTATACATTGAACTCCCCGTATGTAAATTTTAGTGAATTAAAGGAAATAATGGGAAATTTTTTTGATTTATTGATAACCGTTGCGAGTATACAAATTCAATCCATATCAAGTATTTCATTCTAGTGAATCTAGAGTCAATTTGCAATACGATCGTATCCAAAATATCATTAAATAATTGCAAGAATTGCGTTTTCGGATCATATTGTTTTCGTTTAGGAGCTGGCGAACCACATAGATCTCTAATTTCGTTATACATTTTTTCAAAATACAAACGAATTTTTTCAATATTTTTTTTAGTCTCGTGAATTTTTACACTGCAGTAACAAATATCTAAACTTTTGTTCTGTAACGTATCAAATAAAATGTATGTAAAACTGAATATCGTAGAATAAAGCTCCAGTAAAAATAAAGTTTCAAACTTCCTTAAAAAATGGAGCAACCCACCAGCCGACAAAATTGTTTCAGAATCGCAATTACTAGGCGCCGCAATTATTGTTCCGAAATTTTGAACAAGTTCGGTTCGGCATGTTTGAACGACGTTTACCGCTCTAGAATTTGACAACCATCGGGTGAGAACTGAGGTTAAAATTTTCTTTTTTATCAGTTCATGCAAGGCATTGGACCGTTTGGAGGAATATGAAAAAGATCCATTCGTTTTTATCATATTTTGAAACTGGAAATCGGCGAATTATATTTGATTTTCCCATTTTTACCGCTTGAGTTAAATTTTTCATTTCAGGCTTCGGTCTGTCAAGTTTCATGATGTCATTTTTTTCAATCAGACTGCATCTTGAAAAGGGTTTTTCTAACAAATTTTTGATTATACTATCGGAATTCATTATTAAAAACTATATTGAAATAATAAAAATTTATTTGATAACGAATATTAATCTACTATATTCTAATAAATAAATAAGTCTCACTTTACTAAAATAATAAATAATTAGTATCAATGAACAATAAAAGTATATGTTCACTATTCTCTTGTCTGTCATTTAATTTATCAACATACAAAACTAAAACACTCGAATCAAATTAAACAATAACCAATTTCTCATTCCTCTTCACAAAAAATCAAAAAAAGATATGAAACAAATATATCAGATTGAACAAATAGTGTTAATTTCTCCTTGTTTCTCCCGAAAATACGAAAAAAAACAAAATAAATGAAACGGTACCATTAGTTAATTTTTTGATGGGAAAGAAGAGAGTAACAGTCATTAGAAAATAAAAACGTGAACAGTTGATTGTTTTGTTCATATGGATCGTACTTAAAATTGTTTTAAACGAATAAGAAAATGGAAATTCTAATAGGAATTTGATAAATTCTTTTTGAAACCTGTGAACAATGGAAAACGCTGTTATTGATTACAAATTATTTGCTTTGCCACAAAATTGATCAATGACAATGGTTTTGTCACATATAATATTTTTATGTGCCTTTGCTACAAGAATGATGTATTAAAAAATAATTCTAAGCTTGTCAAATATTACTTGGGTGTTCAGTGAACACCTTGAACTGTTCGACGCTCCACCCCTGATATATATATATATATATATATATATATATATATATATATATATATATATATATATATATATATATATATATATATATATATATATATATATATATATATATATATATATATATATATACCCACACGGTAAATTAATAATTCTTATTATTAATAAAAATTAATGTAATGAAAAATGTACTCAAAAGCGCTCGTATTTGTGAGGCTAACAGAGGAGAACATGTATCTGACATTTTGTTCCATACATAATTGCCGACATTAAATAAAACATTTATCAATATAAAATCCATTCTCTTTCATTTAATCTAAAATTATAAACAAACAAAGTAGTATATCTTCCCGGCGGACACCCTATATATATATATATATATATATATATATATATATATATATATATATATATATATATACATATATATATATATACATATATATATATATATATATATATATATACATATATATATATATATATATATATATATATATATATATATATATATATATATATATATATATATATATATATATATATATATATATAAATATATATATATATATATATATATATATATATATATATATAATATATATATATATATATATATATATATATATATATATATATATATATATATATATATATATATATAAATATATATATATATATATATATATATATATATATATATATATATATATATATATATATATATATATATATATATATATATATATATATATATATATATATATATATATATATATATATATATATATATATATATATATATATATATATATATATATATATATATATATATATATATATATATATATATATATATATATATATATACATATATATATATATATATATATATATATATATATATATATATATATATATATATATATATATATATATATATAAATATAAATTAACGTATGGCATATTTCGGATTATTGTAATTATATTTTAATTATAAATTGAGATAAATTATGTAAAATAGTATTAACTCAATGCAACAATGCATAATGTATGTATAGAGATATTTTATAAAACGAAAATCAACTAAAACCAAAATATTATTAAAAAACTAAAATGCATAATTAAAATTTAATTATGACTTTGGTTACATATGAACAAATGGAAATATGAGTAGTAAATAGTTAATACAAATGTATGTGGTTTATTATAATTTACAATCGGTAGTTTTCAACTTACGTTTGATGTACATCAACTCTATTGTAACTTTAGTAACTCTATTATATCCATTATAACTCTATTATAACCAGAGACCAGATATTTGGTTTTGGACTCGTTGATTTTGAACCAACGGGAGCTTAACACTGTTCTAGTGAATCAAGTATTTTTTTGCACTCCGTTCCCATTTAATCTAATCTCATAGATATCATCTTCATATGCAAAAAGTTGATTGGATTGTCAGAATAAGATGTTGTCTTGAGGTGTTGCACTTCAACGAAGGATGTCCACCATAAGATTAAAAAGTATTAAAGACAGCTCATCTCCTTAGATTCGAATTACTGACTTATAATTAACTAATCGGAATTGAGAATATCGTTAGTTAGAATATAAGCACAACAGACCCTAGTGATCGATTTTTTAAATTCAGAAAAGTATTTTAATGTGAGATCTCGATACCAGGATAGCAATTACTATGCGTCATTGTTGATGTGGTTAAAATAATGTTACAGTTAATGTGTTTGTCCCAGCTTGGATTTTCCAGATAATTTTTTTATAATATTAGTTTTATGTAGTGAAATGCAAAGTGGGGCACAAATCGTATAACATGTCTTTAAATAGATCTTAATAAGTTTAATGGAATTACTGTAGCCAGTCTATAAGTTCGCGAATATTTTTTTATTTATTTTCGTTCTCTTGGATTCTTCATGTCCTTGGCCAAACTTAAATTTTGTTCACTGTTCAGACGGATTTCCACAGTTCTCTTAAGGCGAGAATTTTTATGAGTTACAAAAATTACGTTGTTATCTGCAACTGTCGATGATTCGAAATAGGTGAATCCACAGTTTACAATACTTAAAATACTGGTCCGAATACGTTACAGTGTGGTTCACATGTACTCATGTCATTTAAAATAAATTTTAAGTTGCTGAATATTGTTTAACCCGATATTGCCTTTATAGGAGATAATTTACAAAAGTTGCATGAAAATTCTTTGGCAAAAGTTGCTTAATGTCCTTGGTGCCAAACTTTCCCAAGGGCTTGTTTGATGGCATTTGTACTGGTTTTAGTTTCGTAAGTAGGATCTTTTCAAATAACATAGAATTTGTAGGTAGCTTTTTCGACAATATGATGAAATTTGTGTCTTACTTTTTCTAGATTTGTACCATACATCAATGGTATTTAAAGTATTTTATAACTTTCGGAATTTGTTCAGATCATAATCACGTTAAAGAGTTGTACATTTATTCAAACCATGTTCGCACCGCTAATGCCAACACAACTTTTAGGTGAGAATCAAATACATTGACTTTTCGACATCATTTTTAGCCCAGCTCTCATCTGGCAATCTAATAGGTGGGTTTGATATTGTCTCTTTACATTTCATGTTGCGTATCACGGTGAATAATCTTTTGTGTTCGTTGCGGAACACTAAAGTGCGGCTCGATCCAATTTCTACTTTAATAATGGCGATTTAGGTTTTTAGCATTCTCAGCGAATTTTTCGCTTTTCTTTAATTATTTCCTGGGCATTATTAGGTAATGTTTGATGTTTTTATGATTAAAATGTGATTATATTTTATAACTTTAAATTCGGGTCCAAAGAATCATTAAAAATGCATTATGTATTATTAAACGACTTGCATTTGCGATTATGACTTATTAATAATCTTTGGTTAAAAGCCGAAATTGGCCCTAATAAAATCGAGTCTCAACTGAGACATAACGCTTCGTACGATTTAAGTGGATTGGTGCGGATTGTAGGTGGCCATCCAAATGAATACTTTACAGATAATCGCTTTTTATGTTATTCAGCGCATGTTAAGTTTTGGTCAACGGTGCGAATCGAGCTCGAGGCTATGCGACTTGATGAGAGTCTCATAATCACAAACCTTCAATAACTAGCGTCTAGCACTATCATCTTCAAAATAAGAGTATTGCTCGTTATTGATTTTTTTTTTCAAATTGCATTTGGAAACAATAAATTAGGTTAAACAGACACATAATGATATAGGCAACCATAACGACTTATTTATGATTTCAAATAAACCAAAAATTTAATTTGATCAAAAATCATTTTTTATTGTATTTATACTAATTTATTTGACTGAATTCATGAACAATTATAAAATCACAATAAAGTCATAAAAAATCTTATATAATAGCTGTACATTCGATGACCGCAGTCACAATTAATGTAAGAACGATTGTATGCTTTTTATTAGTTCACTTAGTAATCAGACCATATATGACAACTTATGACCAAACCATTAACATTATACTGTCCATCTGTTTCTATCATTGCAATCTGTGGGGTGGTTCAAGGCACAACCAACTCTTTCGGGGTTGTCCTACTTTACGCCATCAAATGGCCAAATCAAGAACGTACGGCTATAAGTCCGATTTACGTAGAACCATCTACACATTATGACCCTTCTGTTTTTTGATCAGCGTACTATAACTAATTCATTTGTTATGGGAATTTTCACAACATTATCGTGTTCAATTTCGATGACCTTGAGATATTCACCAAAGAAGTGATTTAGAACCCAAAAAATATTTAAAACTGCCCCGTGTCATTGTACTACAACTAATATAAAATATGTTTGATTTTCCGTAAGTTCGTTTTAAGACCTAAAGATGCGACTGATGTTGAATAAACTTGTATTCCCAATATGTAGTGTAAGCTTTATGTTTTCATCTTAGATTTTTTAATAAATAACTTTTACGATGATCATTTTCTTATCGTAAAACCAATTTTTTTTTTCAATATTTTTCCTCTATAAATATTTTATATTATCCTTTCGTCTTTATATTTGATAAGATATACATAAACAAAATTCAATATACGATAGGAAAAAAGGAGCAAAACAAAAAATTTTAGTCGAAGACAAGGCATCTTATTTTTTTTGTTTTATATTATTTATGAAAGAAAAACAAAATCAAATCTCTTTTTATCTACCTTAACGGTATTTTATTATTATATTGTCATTTTTTGTCTTCTATATTAAATTCAATTGACTGAAAAATTAAAATGAAAGACGGATAACAGCATAAAACAAAATATAATCACCAATATTGTAAGTATTATATGAGCATAAATATTTTTGACGTTTAATATTTGAAAGTACGCCATATTGTTCAGAAGTTTACCTTTTCCGCATAGTAAAATTGAGTAACGGTTTGACATGCATATACTATATATGGGTATTGGTGCAAACGCATTAGAATAAAATAATGACTAGGTCGATTTGGATATAATCCTTCTTTGTAGTCGTTGAAAACACATTTGCGATTTTACATGTAAAAACGTAAATTCTATATGTAAATAGTTTAAATTACATGTAAAAAATGAAGTAAACTTAATTTGCAGTGCCATCTGTTTTAATATGTGAAAAACTAAATGAGATTTTCAGATTTTTATTGGTAGATATAAACGTAAACAATTCATCAACCTCTTGACGTAATGCTTCTTTACGTGGGTTTATTGTCTAGTCTAAATAATGAATCAAATAGAATCTGTAGTTAGTAGATAAAATCAATACTCAAACAGTACTCAATCAGTACTGTTGATAGTAAAATCTTTACCCGAGCGAGTTAAGGTGATTGCTAATCAATTATTGAAAGACTTATTATAACTCAGTTATGCTTGTTCATGTGACCGGGATATATAAGCTACATGTATATTTATAAGTATGACCATAAATCCTTAATGTTTTCGAACATAATCCGGCAGCATTACCTCGCCAACCATTCATCACACTAACATACCGACGCTTTATAAATTAATTTAAACAATGACTAAGTATTCTAGATTAATTACCTTTTAGTAGGAGATTCCCAGTTATGAGGTCCTTTATACAGTTTGACAAAGTAAATTTCGTTATGGTACATATTATGCCAATTACAGAGTGTTTTGATATTCTGTCATATCAATTGAAAGGTCTACACTTATAAAATATTACAGCAGCAATAGAACCAGCGATTGCTGTAGTCACTGATCAAAGATTCTCAATTCGATTCACAGTTTTTTCGCGAAAGGGTGTTTCTCGGAAAATAGTAAAAAGATTTATTAACAGATGGTGCTACAAGTAGATTTATTTATAGATAAGATCAGTTACGATATGTAAAATACATGGCTTTGACATATAAAAAAACGTGTAAACTACATCGTGCATCTTACATGCCCAACAGTTGTTGAAAATCGTTGGCGTTAGTGTTGATGCTATGGTATTGTGCTGCCATCTCTGAACATTGGTTAATTTTTGACATTGTTCGCTAAATTAATTACAACAGTGATTAAACAATGGTACCTTTTAAAAATTTGCATTTACCAACCGGTTTTTGTTTAGCTTCGGTTAGACTCTGTGCTTCTCGCTAGCCCTTATCCCATCACAATCTTCAAATTAACAGATGATTCACAGTGCATCTTTTCGGTATTGACGAAGATGATTGAGCACATGTATACATATTACATACAATCGAAAGGTTCGATAGTGCTTAGAGGTTCTATAACACCACATTGTACATTCGAATGTGCTTTTTCCCTCCGTTTTAATTATGATTATGTATCAATGCATTGTAACGTCATGAAACTATGTTTTATAAGTATGTGACTTGGAAAAGCGTGAACCGCAGGATCAACATTGAGACAAGACAGACAATTCTATTGTGAGATGTTATTTTTAAAAAATCTATTTTGCGACCCTCATTATAGAGATTCCAACCCGGTACCTCCCGTATCGGGGGTTTACTCACTGCGGCAGTTGTTCGGTGACTATAGGAAATTGGAAAACGTTACACAGAATCAGATCCGACGAATGCGGTCTTCTGACCCACATTGAATTGATTTTTAATCTCATTTGAAAAGTAAGTCGGCGATTCTGGAATAACTTCCGTATCTAACGCCACTAATGAGTTCACTACGTTAAGCAATGGAGTGTCAATAGTCCATCTGGACGACAACGCTCTTTTGTATCTTACTTCATCGTTGAATGGAATAATCAAAGTGCATTTCACATTTGAGAACTTATACTATTGGTAATAAAATTTATAGCATCCTCTAGATGCTCAACGTAACATGAAAAATCAATGGCAAGCTGAAACGTTTGCGGATTTCTAAGATGTAGTGATGTTGTGATTATTCTTATAAAGTGAACTAGATCACTGCATTTGGTTTTGTATTGATTATTTATTATTACAACAAATTTATTTTCAACTTTATACAATTTTGTTACCGCATTGATGGTTTTTTGGTAGTGGTTGCTGATATTTATTTTATTTTTCTTTAAGTAACCTTTTAACAAGCATCTATCCATTTTTTCATGCATAGCTACCACAATTAGAAGTGAAACTTCGGGTAGTGTTTTCTTTATCCACGAAATTACTTCAGGTTCTTTATAAGCGTACTTTTTGTTAGGAATATCTTCTAAAAACTGAAAGCACTTATCATAATCTTCCAATGGCAATACTTTTTTAGCAGTTGATTTGAATTTAGAAGTAAACCTCTTAAGAATCGAGGTTGACGAGGGTTTAGTGATTTGTATATTATTTTGTGCATCCGTTTGAGCTCCACGATTCACCATATTAACAGGCGTAATAACTCTCATTGGGCAGCTATTAGTAAATCCGGTAAATGACATTATTTCGTCCTTAACTTCACACATTGCATCTCTTAATATCGTAGATTTTGAGTTAGATGAATCAAGCTTCGGCGGAATAATTGGTAGAATAGAATTCATATTTATTATCGAATTTGATCGTTTAGGCGAAGCTTTTGAAAAAACGATTTCTTTTGAGACCACTCAAATTCCTTTACTAGCAGCCCATCAGACCAAACTTTAGAGTTCACTGCTGCATCAAATGATTCACCAGGGATATTGATCTTATATGAAATATAGTTATATTTCAGACCACTTGGTGGCTTTGGAACTATTCGGTGGATATACACGTCTTTAGTACGTATAATTTTATCCACTAACTGCTTGAATTCTATATTTGATACTGAGCAGTGAATTCGACTAATAAAAATCCATTTTCTTGGTTGAGCTACTCGAATACTTATTTCACTAGTTGAGGTTTCAGTCGTAGTATTCGAAATGATCTCGTTACTTTCTAAGACACTACTATCTTCCAATTTACTTCCGTCCATATCTTTATTTTCTTTTGTTATCACGTTGGGTTTTGGTTTGCTTAGTATTTTCACTAAATCAGTGCTATCAGTAGTGGATGTTTTGGAGTGCAATATCTCTTGTATCCTTTTTGATCGCCTTAAACATTGTCCGCAGTTTTTTGTCCAATTGATTTACTATCAGAACATTGGCAACTACACAGTGAGGGTTTCTTTTTTAGTTCCCCGATCTCGTTATTCAGTTCTTCTATTCTGGAACTGGCCAGCTCCATTTTTTGAGAGAATGTTGCCATTTGGTTAGACAATAAGTCCAGCCTCCCTGCCACAGCTATAATGTTTAAGTTGCAGCAGTTATCACAGTACCAACGAAGATATTTATGCGATATTATCGCCTGTGACACTGTCTGTGTTATGGATAAACATTTGGCGTGATACATTTTGGAGCAAGTTCCACTGCAACTGACGACCTCATTTCGGTAATCACACACAATTTTACACACTGTACAGATATTCATTTTAAGTTATTGTCACTTGATTTAAATCGGTCACTAGGCAAACTAATTGCAGTACAAGGTCACAAACCGCGTTTTTACTTCCGTACACACGATGTCACTTTATTATAAAATATAAAATATGCACTGATTGCAAAATTAGGTCACTATGCACACTAATTGTATTTAATAATAATTGCGATTTTACTTCCGAATTTTGATAACATACGAAATACATACGTTTACACTTTCAAATATAATATTTATTATTTTACAAAAAACAAGATTGACAAAAAAATTATTTAGTCAGACAATTAAAATTAAAAGAAAACACGTTTGACTTGAACGACTGTTGAAACAAGAATTTGGCTACCACCTATACGTAAATAATTTAAGTCATTGACATTATTCTTTCATGATTGAAAATTTTACATTAGATTAGAGAGCATTTTATTTGCGTCTCTCTTATTTAATATCATGCTATTTCTTTCTCGCCATATTCGTTCCGTTCCAAAGTTTCGTTAAACATTATAACCAACTTGATGAAAAAACACGTCATTTTCAATCAATGAAATTACTTAAAAAAATTTGGACTGAAGGAACGAATAAAGGAACGCAACACTGAAGCCACCTTAAAGCACCATCTGTTAAAAAATCTTTTGACTAGTACCTGGAATGATCTTAAATTTTATGATAACATACATATATTTTTGACTGTCATTAAAGCCAGTGTTTAGAAAACCGTATGGACATTCAACACATTTATATGGTCGCTAGCCGGTATCGATTTATTTATGAACGAGTTATTTGTATGACGATAAAAAACATTTACCACATGTAAAAAAAATCTGACGCGCCATCTCTTATTAAATCTTATTGTTACTAAAACACCATCTATCAAAAAATCTTTTTACTAATTTACGAATAGACTATTTGAAATAATTAACTGTGTTCCATGTCACAATAACAGGTTAATTTCGTTAATCAACATTTTAACTGGCATGGGTATACGTGAAAAAAACTATTTTTAAAACTAATAACGTTTCAGGTCCACGTTATTAGTTTGAAAACGATTATTTTCACCTTCACGCACTTTTTTTGACATTTTAAAATAGATGGCACTGCGAATGGTGAAGTCTTCGTTTTTTACATATAATTTACATTTTAATTTACGCTGTTTTTTATATAATTTACATGAAAAATGTATAAAACGCTTTTTAAATGTAAAATTCCAACAGTGTAGAGTTGTTTTATCTAAGAAACAAAAAATTATTTTGACATTTAACAGTGAATAATAATGTAAATGTCAAAACGCAATATTTATTTCATTAAAAGTACGCAATTATTTATAGACTGGTATATCGGATTTTTTTGTAACTAAAAAAGACAATTTTTAAAACAGATGGCACTGTAAATAGTTTTGTCTTCGTATTTTTTACATGTAATTTGCGTTTTTAATAGTTTACGCTGTTTTTTACATGTAAAATCCCAAGTGTGGTCATTACAGTTCTAACACTTGATCGATAAGAGGGAAAATTATTTTAGGTTTTGGAAAGACCTACAGCTAGAAGGTTAGAATGTTTTAAAACATATATATTAGGTTAAACCACTCTTACACAGATATAATCGAGATAAAACAGAAGATCAAATTGATAAAAGGAGAGTGACGAAAAGCTCAGTATGGGAACTCACCATGAAGTTGTGAGAAACTTTCAGCATTACAAAACCATGACAAAATACACATATCAGAACATCGAATAAACCAAGGTCGAATACAGTTATTGCTTAAATTTATAGAACTGCTCGTTGTATGAATCGACCATGCCTCCATACTACACAGTTTGTATATAAACGTAATCGATTAAAATAACGTAAGTAAGTATAAAGGTGTGCTACCCAAATGGATTTAGTTAAGAAAAGGCTAACAAGATTCAATAAAATAAGTCATTTGAGAATTGGATTGTATTAAGTTATAAGATAGTTTTACCTGTCTTGTCATCGTCCACCGAAAATTAATCGTAATATTTGAGAAGGGAAATCATAATTTTATTTTGCCTATTTATCGATTTTCCGGAAATACAAGTTGACAATAAAAATCAAATCTCATTTTCCATTTCCTTATTTTCCCTATATGTATGTGCAAGTGTGTATATATACATACTTTATTTTATTTTTATTCTTAAGCATATTAGCTTAAGCCTTATAAAAAAAATAAATAAAAAGGAAAATGGGAAATCAACACTTGACAAAAATAACAATAAAAATCTTAAAGAAAAAAAAATCAAAATAGATTTATAAGATTGATGTTAATCCTTTTTTGGATTTTTGTTTGTGTATATGTGTGGGAAATTTATTCTTTTAGACTATTTATGTATATAGGCTGTGTATGTATGTGTGTGTGTGAGGAAATTAGATTAAGTTTTCCGTTTTCTTCTTTAATAGTTTTTATTTATACTTAAATTTCCGTTTATTCAATTTTTTGTGCTTGCATGCCTGCCCATGTATTATATGTGTTACTGATGATGGATTTGAAGTTGATTTTCATGAAAATGAAAAGTATAATGGTCATACGATGTTCATTTGTCATTTATATCTGTGTGTGTGTTTATGTGTACTTAGACAGAGGTTATGATACGGGTGATACATAGAAAATGGAAAATGTCGACACAATTATGGATTGTGTGTGTTTGTGTGGATGAATATAATCAAACAAAAAATTTGTAATTTGTCATATTCATGACTTTACATATTATATAAATGTTTCTGTTTGACATTTGGAATAGATGTCAAAAGTGAGATATTATTTTCTATCCATCATATTTTGTGTGTTTGTTGGGTTATTAATACTTTTATGCGGATTATAATATGTCAAGGTCACTCATTGTTGGTCAACTAATCCACCTTAACATTAATTATATCTGGCATATGTTTCAACCCATAATGAATGATCGAACAGTTCATCCAGGATTCAAGGAACCTATATTGACACTATTCGTTGTATTGGAAAAAAGTAACAATTGAGTTAAAAGTCTGTGTATACGCAATCACTATTATAGTCAATATGATGAGTGGTCGCATTAGTATATTCACAAGGTAGTCTGTAACAATCTATGAAATGATATAGTCGGTTGGTCGGTTACACAACAACTATATCGATGCAAAAGAGTTCGGGATAAGCGAGCTCAGCTTATAAAAGACAGATAAAGAATTTTTGCCGTCGTCAAGACTGCCTTAATGTTGCAGGTCCTATACCGTTTAAATATTTGTAAATGGTGCGGAAAAATTCGAAGACATAGCTTCATCAGTCGGAAAGGAACGTGATTGCATCCTGATAGGGGATCGGTGTCATTATGTTATTGCTGAATGGCGGCCTTTTAACCATTACTCGAATAAACTTGAAAACAGAGCAGGAAGGTTTTTTGGTCGAGTTTAGTTTTCTATCTCGTTTGGATCTGGTATGAAGATGTGAGTTGGTGCTATTGGATCATCGAGACTTTGATATATCTTCAAATGATTTGAATGTTAAGCAAGCTAAAAGTCGCGTAAAGATAAAGTGTCTTTAATCATGATTGAATTCCATGGTCTTTGATTTATTTAAAAATCTAAGCTCAAGACATTGAATGCAATACTAAACCGTGACAGTTTTTAGTAAATTCTTAGAGAAGCACTATGGGGTATCCATTAGTGAAAACTACCAAAATATTCTGTTTATGTGAACTAGTTATCTCATCCAAACTTAAAGGAGGGTTTGTGTTACAACCGATCTTCCATGTAAGTACTATGGCTTAGGGTGATGCAAAGATTCTACGCAAATCAAACCTATATAAACCCTAAGTTCTCGATTTTGCTTCGATGTAAAGACAGTCTTCGAAAGAGGGGCTTGAAAGAGTTGGAAGTATTTCGGCCTCAAACAAAGTTGATATACGTTCCGGAAACGGTTAAAAACTAAGCTTCCAGTTTTGAGAATGATATAAAATAATATCGAAAGAACAAGTATCTGGGTACACACAAATACACTATCCATAATCTGGGTTACTGAAACTTAATGGTAATTTTTTCTACACTCGTTGATTTCTTTCTAATTATTACCAACTATCGTAGAACATCGGAGTGGTTGGTTGATCTGAATCATTTCAGAAAATTAGAGTTACTGAATTGTAGTACATTGCCAATTATGTGGTTTCAATCATATTAAGACTCCATTTCTTCATGCACACTCCTTGATGTCATACAATGGTCCGCTTGGGAATATACTCCCAAATTATCATTCAGGAAAGAAAACTTTTTTAGACTTTTTTAAGAAATAGTAGACTATGCGTGTGCCGCAAGATAAAGCCACCTTAAACAACTTATACATCAAGCTTAAGTTACTTATAAAAGTAGTTAAAAATGGAACAATTGGAAAATACATTTGTTCCCTAGCTCGAACTAAAGATACCGACTATTTCCATCTGACTTCGAAGATATCAGGTCTGTAATATTGAAAGAACTAAATGCACTTTTACCGACACAATAGCGAAATTATTTGAGCGACTGTTGCACAAAAGATTGAAAAGAACCAATTTGGTTTTAGAGAGAAACAGTCAACTATAGAGCAGGTTCATATGCTTACAGACGTCATTGAGGATACATTAGCTAGGAAAAAGGTATGCTCAAGTTTTTTCTTAGATGTAGTGCAGACCTTCGATAAGGTGTGACACAAAGGTTAACACTTCAAATTACATATAGAGATTTACCAAATCAATATTACATGACGAAGAGTATTCCAAGCTACAAAAGATTTAAGCAGGAGTCCCGCAGACGAAATTCTTCATCTACACTATACACTATGTAGAGATTTGCGTCAATACAACGAAATTGCTGTTGCAACATTTGCTGATAAAACTGCAGTTCTCTCAGTAGGAGACACTATGGAGGAATCACCAACGAAACTAAAAGAAGCATGTGACAAAATTACTATCTAAATGTTAGCTACAAACCTCTAATCATTAATGGTCAGCAGATTCCGTATATGCAAATAAGACGAAATATCTGAAGAAGACCTTAGATACCTTGGTCATATGGAAAGAGCGCGTTAAAAAGAAAAAAAGGACTTAATATTAAATGCTTGGGAAAAACCGAAAATAACTTGCTATTATATCAACAGGTGCTAAAGCCTGAATGGACTTACGGAATACAGCTCTGGGGCTTTACAAAGAAAACCAATATCAAAATAATATTTTTCAAAACAAAGTGTTTAAAAACAAAACAAAGAATGATGATCTGAATAGGGACCCTAGAAGAAACAAAAACACTTCCAGTATCCATGGGCGACGTATTTATGTGTTGGGCACGTCACAAGCAGTAAGACGACTAAAGACACAACTGCAAAAACTACTTTAGTAAAAAATATTAAGACTTCCAGAATTATTAGTTTTGCAAAGTACTCATTTGAGTTTTCTTTTATAAATGATTGGGTCATTTCGATTACCCTGAGAATATTTCGCTGTGCTTAGATTTATCAAGAGAATTTTTAAGGAGTTTTTGGGACACTTTTTCTCAAGAATGGTCGGATCTTTACTTGACAGGATAGAAAAAGGTATTAGGTTTCTTTAGATTACCGATAGGCAATAATGGTCTTTCATTTATAATCCCTCTTTTAGGATATATAATGTTTAAGAATTTTTGAGTTATGAAATTGCCTGAAAATGCTTGAATATAGTAGAAAGTTAGTTTTGATACTTTCTTGAGTTGTTCTATGAGACCAAACAGTGAGTAATCTGTTATTGGACATCATGTCAAGAACAGAAATATTAAACCAACTTCGTTCGGTTTCGGTTGTTGAACGTATAAAATGGTGCAAACCTAGGATTCCATCAAAGCTCACAGATGCGCCCAGAAACCTTAGCAAACTGGACCAGTTTTAGTAAGGGCTGAGAAGAAATATTCCTGGAGCTTGAGCACAAGGGATCTCATGCGATCGAAAGCCGGGCAACTGTGATAACGATTACTTTTGAAACGGCCATGGCCAGTAAGTATAGAAAATAATATTGCCCGTTTTCAATGAAAGAACGTAATTGGTCATCTTTTGGGTTAATCCCTTTGACAAAGGCCAGGCCAATTCGATAGGCCAACGGTTTTAATTGTTTGATAACTATGTGAAGAGGTAGAGGAGCAGCTGGTTCAGGACCTACGAAATAAAAGCGCGGACCAGTTTTAGCCAAACTGTCTGCAATTTCGTTGCCCTCCAAGAAGGTTTAGAAATTTTTTACAATCTCCTACGAGTTAAGAACTGGTAAGAGGGTTGTTCAAAGAATTAAGGACCGCTTAACTATCCAAACCAAATATAATCTCTTTGTCATCGGCAACGAGATTAAAAGCTGCCTGAAATCACTGCCTGAGATCATGCGATGAACAGTAATAACCAAAGCCAGCACCCTGTTCGGAGACTGAGCCATCTGAAAAGAATTCAAGCGATTTGGATTACTATTTGAGCAAGTCTGGTGAGAACCACATATTTGTGCATGGGTACCTCAAATGATAAAACAGATCCTTAAGAAATTGATAAAAATTTAAATGTTTAGCCTAAAGTGATATTTGTTCAAAAACGAAAGTTAAGTAAGTATTCTCCCGGGTACATATATCTCTATTTTTGGATATAGACATAATTTTATTCTCTAAAATTTGTTTCATCTGGCGCACACGCACAATTTATGATTTAATAGTAATTTTATTCATAAAATATAAACATTTTTACATATACATATACACATTACATAAATAAGAAAATTTATGTATAATATTTCAAGAGTTTAACTTTGCACTGGAAATTTTTTGCAAAAGCTTCCAGCTTTTTATGTTTTGATTAAATTTTAATGATGTTTGAAAAACTTAAATTTTTTTTCCTCCTGTGTTAAATTGTATTTAGTACGAAAAGCTAGCAACGTTTTCATTACCTCCCACACTATATATAATATAATATGATGTAAAATGCGGCAACATAGTAACGGTATATAACGACGACAACAGTGTACAGTAATAATAATAATAAATAGACTTAAAAAGAGCTTTCAATATTCTTGTGTCGAATGAGTGTAAAATTATCTAAGTACATACACGTATACAGATTGACGTGCGGTACTACAATATACATTGTGATGGTGTATATAGTGCTTTAAATGGTTTGAGGATTGCTATTTGTAACAGAAAGAAAGCGAATTCTGTGAAATAATTTTAATTTTATTATAACAAAAATTTATATGAACATACACAAAAGAATAAAGTCGAAAATATGAAATAAATTTGACATTTTTTTTATTCATTTTTCGCAAAACTTCTTGTATATACGAGTACCAATCATATAAAAGCTTTATGTTGTATTTTACAATGAAAACACGCTCTCTCTCTTAACGATAAAGTTTATTTTCGGTTATACAATAACTTTGTATTTCATATATTCATGTACAAACGTATGTGCATACTATTGATAGTTGAGTTATATGTTTGTTTGTTTGTTGCTACCTTTCCAATTTTTTCGAGTCTCAAGGCACCCGTTCACGGTTCACTTATTTTATTCGTACCTTACGCTGTTACAGCATAGCTTCATGCCAGCATATATTGGTGACATGGAAGATGGGTCGGTCTAATGATTAAGGTGTGTGAAATCATCCTAAAAAGTTCATCAGTTAATACTAATTTCATCCGATTTTTCAAAACCATCCCAGAAAATTGTGTAATTGTTCGAAATCAGGAAATACCTTCTATAAACCAAAACTGAGGAATCATAATCAACGAGCTTTACAATCCAGATCAAAGTTTATGTGGAAACAAATTTAAAACAAACCAGAAGTAATTGTAAAACCGCCCAGGTTGCGTAGTGGTAAAAGCTGCGGAAAGTAGAGCAGGGAGGTACAAGGTTCGAATCCCGATAGGGGCAGGATGAAAAAAGGGATTTTTCACACTCGATCGTGTGCTATGGCAACACTAAAAATAACATTTCTATCATATTTTAGTGTCAGCCCAAAATTCAAAAATTATATCATGACATATAATTAATGTCAGCCTAAAAAATTATATCTATCGTGATATATAAACACTGTCAGCCACAAAAAAAACTGTATCACGACAGTTATAGTCTAAATCATCATCAGTGCAAAGTATTAGACGGTTACAATGGGGATCTTATAGCCACAATGGCCCATATATAGCTAGTCGAAAAATGTTCACTTCATTTCAATCTTAGTGAACATTTTCAGTTTTGGTCATCGGTCTCGCTATGATTTTTTGATAGATGTTTTGAAGACCAGCCGTATATTGAGATTTGCGCTATAGAAATTTTTTTTACAAAACATGAGCAAATTGGACCATATACATATGGACCTATAGATAACATGATATCAATTCGATTCCACATGAGATCATTCATAACTAGAATGATCACATTGATCGTGAATTTTCAGTTTTTGTTTATAGACAAAACTTCCCGATTCCCAATTTTGAACACTTACACAATTTTCTGGGTGGATTTTTCAACACCCTGGGATGGGATGAAATTAGTATTACCTGATGAACATTGCATCTTTTTCTGAGGAAATCCTGGGATAACTTTGCACACCTTAATAATTCTGCACTAGCTTTTGCATCCTGCCTTTATCGGGATTTGGACACGGTACCTCCCGTTTCAACTTGCGCAGCTTTAAGCACTAGCAGCGAATTGGAAAGTACTAGTGTATTGGTAATAAAATGGCTACGCGAATAACAAACAATTTTGTTGTGAACACACAAAAAGTCGTATAGGCAAAAATATTTTCAAGCTTTACGTACGCCCGATCAACAAATTTAATTTGCACGAATTTTGTAAAATTTATATTTTCTAAGAAATTATCTTATTCATGAAAAATAAGTAACAAACAGAAAAATATAAAATTCCAAGAGAACAGCTGAATTTAAATCTAGAACAACCTTTTGTTGTAATAAAAGCACAAAAAAAGTTTATTTTTATTTTTTGTGCTACGAGTATTTGTTTTATTTTAGATTTTGGATGAATGAGCTTTTTTATATTTTGGTAAGCTTTTTATGTATATACATATGTGTGTGTGGGGGTGTACCTGTACTATATAAACGGTCTGTAAAGAGATGTATTAAAGCTGTTAAGAAAATTATTTTTTGAAAGTGGGTTGAACAGGATACCGTGCGTATATAAGTGATTGATTTGCTTTATAACATTTATAATAATAGAAAAAAATTTGGGTTTCTGGATTTTTAAAATATCAGGGTTGTTTTATGGGTTAAATTTTTTCGACGTGTTTAGACCAAAAATTTGTTTTAAGGTTAAAATATATTTAATCTAAGATAAGTTGTTCCATTGTTATTATGACTGGTAAAAGCATGAATTTTACATAAAATATTTATGGTAACTCATAAGTTTATTATTCTACTTAAACTCATTCTTTAATTTAATTAACCTTTTGTGTTTAAATAAATGAAGGTCATAATTCAACAAGGTGCTTTGGTACGGGTTTCCCATTTGGGAATTGACAATTATTGTCATTATCAAAACATCCAGTCAAGACAACATTTTCACTATGGTAAGTACACGAACGAACAGTCCCAGTGGCCCTATTCTGGTAATTCCACGACAAATTGGGGAATAGGGAATTGGGGAAAGATTTTATATGAAATTTCTATTCAAATATATTTTTTCCGGCCTACTGACGAAAAAAGTTCGATGTAACTATTTATAAATTGGGAATAATTCTTCCATACCAAAATTGGAAGGAAAAATTATTCCCAATTTAACACTAGCTTTTTACCTCAGTATGCCAGAAAAAAAATATTTAAACTCTAATTACATATAAAATTATTCCCCAATACCGTATTCCCCGGGAATTACCAGAATAGGGCCACAGGGCATCGTTCAAACTACACTTTGGTGAATTTACATTTGCACTCCTATAAGATCTCGTAATCACAAAAGCTACTTCATCATATGAAGCGACGTACGTTCTGAGATGGGAGAATCATTCTGAGAATAACAGTTTGAAGAATAACTGCAAAATCATATTCAGTAATGAAGCGCACTTTGGCTAAACGGTTTCGTCAACAAACAGAATATGCGTTATTGGTCTAGTGAAAGCACCCTTATGTGCTTAAAGAAACACTACTTCATTCACCAAAAATAACTGAATGGTGTGATTTTCTTGCTGGTGGTGTTATTGAACTTGTTGTCAAAGGAGATCATTATAGACACATATTGCAACGCTATTTCTTTGATCAATTTCATGAGCTAGACGGTGTGATATGCCAAAATGCGGGTGTAGCAATCGGCCTAATGAAATTTAAATCCTTTGAAAGTATTGTATCCAGGAAGAGTCCTGTCGATTAGTCGCCTAAATCGGGTGATTTAACACCTGTTTTTGTATGAGGCAACGTTAAATCATTGGCCTAAAACAACAAGCCGGTGTCCAATTAGAAGAGCCCAAAGCCAATATTGAACAAGAGAAAGCGGTCGTTTTAAGATATCGAAAATTGCTTGAGATACCTCAAATGGCTTGCACTAACAAAAAAAGTTGTCCATTCTATATTGTAAAACCTTTTAGAATCAACAATGCTATAGCGTTCAGTGATGGACTCGCTTATTTATACATGATCGATGAGTATGATAAAACGTATAACGTGATGACATATATAGACGATTATTGACATTGGCGAATAAAGACTTTATGTCATATCCTAGTCCATTTATATCTGTAGAAGATTTTAATACCTCTTTTTAAGATTATGAATTTTAAGGAGAAACCAGACACGCTGAATACGATACAATTAGCTTGGTATTTATTACAGTGCCTCCACTCAAAACTGCCTTGGACAATATTCTCTCTGTTATCAAGTGCTTTTAAGTCCTTTTACATTCATAAACGCATAACAGTATAAAAGCATACCAGAGACAAAGATTGGTCGTCATATTTACCCGATACCCCGATTGGTTTCCATATTTACCCGATACCCAATTTGTCTTAAATATTTTCCCAAAATTATTTGTCCCAAAATTATTTCCCAATTTGTCTTAAATCACTGAATTTCCGACTATCATGCACAAGAGATTTGATTTATTATCGTGTTAATATTGAAAAAGTTTGTAGAGCTTTCGATTTAAATTGGAAATGCAATCAATTTGAATACTGTACTAACCAAAACTATTTTATGGTTCGTTCATAAAAAATAAATGATCGAAACACCTGAACTATATATAAACTATCGATTAAATTGTGAGTGTTTTGATTTTCATCTATATACTGTATATAATTGTACAAGTTGTACATTTGACGAACGAGTTTGTTCAATTTATTTTATACCAATAAAATAGCTTGACTATAAAAAATATAGTGATTTAATCGTTTTTATCTTAATAACAAATATCGACTGGACCAATAAAATTACGAGGGTCGTATGATAAGTTCGTACACATTTATTACAAATTGTTGTATCCATTCTGAACAATACGATTTGTCTACATCTTGATACACTGTGACGAACCCGTATCTTTTTATTTTCAACGCCAAAATTCCTTCAATACAATATCATTGAAGTTGTTCCACGGTTGCAGTCAATTTTGAGTAGTCGCTGTACTATTTAAGTGCTTTCTATAGACAGATACTAGCTTGAGAGGATGTAACCATTCCAGATCGATATTGAGTATAACATCTCCATGACTTTAGACTTTCTACTATTGAAATGTTAGAGTTTCCATTTGACATTTCAAAATCTGCCATCGTAACGCCATCTTTAGTCGCTCTCGTGGCAGAGAAAGTAGCGTGCTTGCTCTGTCATTCGAGGGTCTCGGGTTCGATTCCCGGGGTGTTGATGTAATGGCATTGAGTTCTGGAATAATCTCCGCCTTCATTAAATATAACGCCATCTGGATTGTTCGAGTTTTATGAATGATGTAAGGGCTCAGGAAAGCAACAAAAAAATTTTCAGCAAAAATTGCGTATAAACATTTGATGATCTGGATTTAACACACCTTGAAGCAATTTGTAAATGGTTGCAGGCATTCGGTTTGCTTATTAACAATTAGCATTGGTAAATACGTTTTTGCCAGATCTGTTAGTTTTCTTGTCAACATTATTAGTTGGGGACGTATTTCATTTATTAGTTTGAAACGTATATTTTAATTTATTTTAACAAAAAATTGGCACCTGATTTGCTACTGGGGTCTAGAAGCAGTTTGGTGTTAAGAAAGAATAGATAGTGATGACCTTGAGGAGATTTCCGAGCACTTAATTGGACTACAATTCCAGACAGGTGCCCAATTCCACATATCGAAGACTATCTAACAACTTGATGGCTGCTCCAAACAAGTTTTCAACGTTTCAACGCCTTATGGATTCAGTTTTACGAAGACTTGACTTCAGGTTTGTTTATTTGCAATGAACCCGTCATTTGCCTTGAAATTACAAGAACTCGGACTTGAAACAAAGATGAACAAATGGGTTTTTATTAAACAATAAATTCTAGTTTTGGGCCATCTGGTGACTGAATAAGTTATCTTATCATCGCATCAACGGGTTCAAGTCATCAAAGATCTACGCTTTAAATCAGAATCGGGAAAAAGCATCTCGTCGTCGGTTGAGACACTAAGATAACGTTATCGTACAATTTCCTCAAAAGTGTTGATTATGCAACTATCGCAGATGCTCAGACAATTATGAAGTACTTCAAGAAATCTTAAGGAGTAGTTCTGTTTTCAAATTAGAGAAATCCCCAGTTGCTTATCATCTAACCCTTTCATTCTTATACTAAATTTTCGAATACTGGTTTTTGATGGTGTCAAAGTATTCATAACACTTATCGAACCTCACATTTTGTCAGACATTCATGTCAAAATAATGTTTTGTTAATGGCCGATTATCAAACTTCACATTTCAGCATACATTTTTCTAAAAATTAATAGTCTTTCCCTTCATCTGGAACGTCAGTGATATGTGATAATTACAAATATAACGATAAGAATTAATCCCTTAACTATCTAAGGATTATTTCACCATAACTTTTTAAGCACAACTCTAAGTTTTCTTGTAAGAATTAAATGGCATTTTCTGTTTCTATCTCTTTTAAACAAGGTATATTTTTCTCTCTTTAATATTAAGTTTAACAGTGTAGTTACTAATTCATATTACACATTCGAAAGTTCCAATTGGATCAAATAAGTAAATGTTATTTATTTTGTTATAGACTTCATAACTTTTAATTACTTCACAAATTTCTTAATAGAGGGTGCTTAAGTCACGATTCCATTTTTAAAGATGACGTCATACGCGAAGAAAATGTTTTTTACAAATAGAGTTCTTTACATGCAAATTAACCTTGTGAATTACATTGTGTTACATGTCGAACTGTGTTATATATATATATATATATATATATATATATATGTATATATATATATATATATATATATATATATATATATATATATATATATATATATATATATATATATATATATATATATATATATATATATATATATTCGGAGCATAATTAGAGTAAACTGTACTAACTTGTATGGTTCTGAATAACGTGGACCAATATGGAAACAAATAGACTGCAGTTCGTTGTTTTAGAAAAGAACAATAATATACTATTAGGCATGCCATCATAAATAGGTATTCAACAAGATGTACAAAAGAAACCAAAATGTTATTATTTCAATTATTTTACACGACTTGGATTCATGATTAAATTAGGTGACAAAGAAAATATTATATAACATACTAGAAAGCTTTTATAACAATTGTTATAAAAGCTTTCCAGTATGTTATAACAAAATTTCTTTACATAACGTGTGTCTCAAAAATAGTGGGCAAGCTGACAAAGTTCTTTACACGTAAATTACATAGCGTTACACGATGAACTGTGATTTAGAGTATATATATATATATATATATATATATATATATATATATATATATATATATATATATATATACATATTGTACTCGTATTATTTATCATTAGTTTATTGTTATTAATGGCTTTGGTGTTATGTGCTAAAGGATCTATTTACATTTAGTATCGATTTAAGCGTTATCTTATATTAGAATTTTTTTAAAAAGTCTTACCATTTTGTCTATATACTGTACACATCTAGATATGCACTTGCTAAATGTATTTTATCAAACATGTGTCTGATCTCGCACTCTATATATTTACCATGCTTCTTATAAATAATGATCTTATCACAAGACGTAAAAAAATATTTTCATTTGCTTTGTACTACATGGAATACTGATGTAGAGAGACTCGTATAACAACAAAAATTGTCACGTTATGAAAATTGGAAAACTTTTTGTACTTTTCATATTCTTATACATTTTATATGTTTATATACTACTTCTACTTGTTCCTCTTGTTTATGGTACTATGAATATAATATATTGTTATAATAGTTTGCACTTCTTAAACCGAAAGAAACTTTCTGACTTCTTCCTTTTCTTTTAGTTCTTTAACTTAACTAAACATAACTATTGTTCATAGTTTTGTATGTTTGCCATCTATATAATACTCCTCGTTGAATGAGTTTGTTTATTGTTTAAAAATTTTAAACTTCTTCACCTTTAATTCATCTTAATGTCAATTTATAGAGGAAAGATAATAGTTAAACTATATATATATATATATATATATATATATATATATATATATATATATATATATATATATATATGTGTGTGTGTGTGAATTTCTTTAAAAGATGAAAAAAAGAATAACGTAGTGGAGTAAATAAATTAATTTTTCCGATTTGGGAAAACACTATAAGAAGAAGAATGACAATTGAGATTTTTTGTTTGGGTTAGGAAGAATACATGGAAGAGAAGTTTAAAGTTATTTTAAGTGATTTTAAATTTAATAGAATTATTGTTCTATTCGATTTTAATTAGTTTCAAAGCAGTGCCAGATTCACCTACCAACTAAGTATAAATAATGTTGACACTTTCAATGATTTTATACTTTAGTGGAACTACATTTCGAATCAATGTTTTAGAAAAGAACAATAATATACTATTATTTTCAGTAATAAGCATTCAAAAAGATATACAAAACAAACCAAAATGTTGTTATTTAAATTGTTTTACACGACTTGGATTAATGATTAAATTGAGTGAAGAAGAAAATTTGATATAACCTGCTGGAAAGCTTTTATAACAATTGTTATAAAAGCTTTTCAGTAATTTATATCATATTTTCGTTACATAACATATGTTTCAGTAATCGTGGGCATGCTTACCGACTTCTATAAACTGAAAGGTTAGTTTAAAATTTAGGTTATCACGATATAACACAACTTGTCTTTTAAGTAACACCAATCAATAAATATAAAAACATAGGTCTACTGAAAGTTGTGGGAATTTAATTCTTGAATGTCTATACTAATTGCCTTGCTTCACTAATCCAATTCTGCATAGGTTAAGCATGCGATGAGTCCTTTACACTCACTGTATATTTTCAAAGTATATTTGGAGAATACTTGGAGTAAACTGTACTAACTTTTATGATTCTAAAAACGTGGACCAATATACAAACAAATAGGCGACATTGAAGTTCGTTGTTTTAGAAAATAACAATAATAGACTATTAGGCATTCAACAAGATATAATCAGTAATAGGTATTCAACAAGATATAAAAAAGAAACCAAAATGTTGTTATTTAAATTATTTTACACGACTCGGATTCATGATTAAATTGAGTGCCATAAAAAATATTATATAACATAGTGGAGAGATTTTATAACATTGTTATAAAAGCTTTCCAGTATGTTATAACAAAATTTCGTTACATAACGTATGTCTCAGTTATAGTGGCAAGGCTTCGTATATAATCAATATAATACAGGTTTTACATATACTCATTGCCTTGCTTCATTAAACAGATAAATTTACTTTCTATCACATGTAAATGGTTTAGATCAATCGGATTAAAATTTGAACTGACCAAAATTATGAAAGTATAACAATTTCTCTATGTAGAGGTACTTTGTTGATTTTTACGAAAAATTATCTACATTTTGAATGTAAACACGACCCCATAACGTTAAGTCAATTGAGTTTAAAAACAAAATTTGGCCAATTGTGTCCAATTTCTGCATTCTTGAACATAGGCTAGTCTACATAATTCTTTATAACAATAATATATTATTATTTTCAGTAATAGGCATTCAAAAATATATACAAAAGAAACCGAAATGTTGTTATTTAAATTGTATGACATGACTTGAATTCATGATTAAATTGAGTGAAGTAGAAAATTATATATAACATGCTGGAAAGCTTTTATAACAATTGTTATAAAACCTTTCCAGTTTGTTATATCAAATTTTCGATAAATAAAGTGTGTCTCAGTTATAATGGGGAAGCTAACCAAGTTCTCTAAACTGAAGGTTTAGTTTAAAACTCAGGTTATCGCGATTAAACACAACTAGTTTACCAAATAACACCATCAAAAATATAAAAACATTGGATTTATAAAACAAACACAAAAAAATGCGATGAATCCGTTAGACTCACTGTATATTTTCAAAGTAAATATGGAAAAAAGTTAGAGCAAACTGTACTAACTTGAATGGTTCTTAAAAACGTAGAACAATATGGAAACCAACAGACGAAATTGAAATTCGTTGTTTCATCGTTGTGTTGATTAACGCTGGCGCCAACAAACAAGGAGGGTCAGATCTTTTGGCAGATTTCATGGACAGTGTTTTGTTTAGAGCAAGCAGGTCTTGAAATATATTTATGCTTCTCCTTCAATATTTGACATTTGATGACAAATCATCCAGATCAGTCGAATCAGTCAAAAGGAGTGGTGACATTTGCCCCATAAACATCAATTTGTTGAAAAATTATAGTCCTGGAGAAAAACTAATGATTGACGAGCAGCTATTACCGTTTCTTGGCAGGGTTTCCTTTAAACAATATACATTTCTTCTAAACCGGACCAATTTGGAATGGAAATCTGGTGGATTGGTGATAATTGAATTGGCTATTTATTAAAGTAATAGTTATTTTGGAAAAGAACATGACAATTTACTACATTTCGACCGAGGGAGAAGTATACACTTGTTACCAATACATGCAATTAATTTAAAAAGAAAACCTGGCAGAGGGCCATTAGCATATTTTTTTAATAGCGTAGAGAAGTAGTGAAAATAATTGGGATGCAATTTCATCCTCATTGGAATGCTAATAAGCCAAATACTCGTCGCAAATTATTTTCACTATAACTTGGACAGGAATTGGTGTTGCCAAATATACAAAGACGAAGTACATTACGTCTATTCACAGTAACAGTATAGTAAGGGATTAATGGGCCAAGTTATATCGTCTTGTAGTTCAGAGCAGCAGCAAGTTCAAGGTCAAATTGAAACCACTACTAATGAAACGAAAAAGATATTGCATGCACAATTCAGTGCTTGAACGAATGAATTGTCAGTTATGTAACATTCGTTTCCTTTTTCGTTTTACTGTAAATGTGAATTAAGTACAGAAGACTCATCGAATGCTTCTAAGTAACTTAAATGACGCATCTTGATGAGGATTAAACAGATATATTTACTTTCTATCACATGCAAATGATTCAAATCAGTCGGATTAAAATTAGAACTGTACGCTGACCACAATAATAAGTCAATTGAGCTTAAACCAAAAATTTGGCAAACTGTGCATTCTTGAACATAGGCTAGTTTTCATTTTGTACCAAAGAGCTTTTAAATACAAATTTTGTAGAGAGTAGGTCAAAAGAGTATCCGACTGTGAGTATTTTGTATGCTGTATGGGACATATAGTATGGAAAACACTGAGTTCTTCCTGTGGGATGTTTCAAAAAGGCTTTTTTCTAGATTCTAATATATAAAATGTACCTCGACCTAAAACCATATACGAGTAACAAATAAATACATTTCCTTTATAACACTTTTATTGGATGACCAGCGAAAATTATAAAAATCTGATCCAGTGATTGTTGATTAGGTATGATAAATTAAACCACTTTAACTTTGTTTGTGGTTAGGTTTCAAATCCAATACGTGTTTTTTTATTCTATTGGATCTGCATCTAGCTACCATATTAGTCTTGTTACCTAGTTTTAGGTCTTAACTAGAATTGCCTTCTAGATCTTAAGTTTGTGTTCTGATCCACTTACTTTGCGGCTCATATAGTAAATTGGATCAAAACACTTGAGGTCACAATGCTGTAGTGTTAATTCAAAAAACTGGGTTATTGCATTAAAGTGACAGTTTTAGAAAGGTGCCTACGCAAGGTTTGCCAGTGAAGCACTAGTAGTTCGGTTCTTGTCTTTGCTAAATATTTATCAAATGTAAGAACCAAACTTCTAGCAGGTACTAGCGGTAGGTCGATTGGAAAGCGATTAATCTCTCCCACTGATTTTTCTTTATATTATGCACCGTTTGGCTGGTTAATGATTATATTGGTTCATCTCAGTGAGAATATCGAGACCAGTTTGTAAGGTATGATTACGAATCTTCTCGGTTTGTATTCGAATTGATGACGCAAATACCGATCAAAAGCCAAAAAACCAGAATTTAGTCAAACTTACAACTTTATTTGGTGAGGAGACTATTATTATCCGTGTGAGGTTGAAACAAGGTATAGAGTTAGGATTTGCGTTTATCGGAATAGAATTTGGGTTCGAGTTTTGTTAAATGTTTTTAACTCGATGAAACTACTGGAGTTGAGTAGAGTAGAAATTTAAAATGGCGACGGTTATTTTGTTTGTTGCCTGTAAGGGATTGTGATTTTGTCACGGTTAAAATTATCTTCAGATGAAAAACACAAATGATGACTAATTATACAAAAACAAAAAAAATGAAGCTGTCAACTCAACCTTACTCTTAACTCTACATGGAAACATTATATCTGACACTAGCCTGCACACAAAAATACTTCAACAATAGTTGTAAGGTCATTCAATATGCCGTAGGATAAGTGAGAAAAAACAAAATTTTGACTAAACTTTGACAAATTTTTGAGGGCAATACAACGAGTATAGCGATTTTTCAACTTTTCTATACCACTTTATCAGGATACTTTACCACGATTACTTCATTATTGGACTTTAATTTCTTTAAGCAAGCATTCTCTTGAGATCTGAAAACAGGAAAAAGTCACTGGGGGCTAAATCTGGAGAATATGGTGGGTGGGCAAGCAATTCAAAGCCCAATTCATTCAATTTAGTCATCATTTTCGTCAATCTGTGCCACGGTGCATTGTCTTGATGAAACAACACTTTTCTTTATGCAAATGTCCGTTTCTTTGCGATTTCAGCCTTCAGTCGATCCAAAAGTGCATAGTTATAGTCGCTGTTGATGGTGGTTCCTTTTTGGAGAAAGTCGATGAATATTATTCCGTTCGCATCCCAAAATTTAGACTGCTGTCCATTCAGCTGACTAACTTTTGGATTCTTGTGTGTAATTATGAAAACATGTTTCATCCATTGCCACATATCGACGTTATAATTCCATTTTATTGAGGTTTAACAGTGCCAACACTCCTTTGAAGAATCGATTCGTGAACTCACACGGCATACACCTTGCACAAAGCTTTCGCATACCCAAATGTTCATGTAAAATAAGTTTATAATAAATTTGTGAATTTTTCGATGTTTTCTGGAATAACAGCCTCATTTGGGCGTCCACTGCGCTCTGCATCATTTGTGATGGTACGACCTAATTCAAATCCAGCAAGCCCTTCTCTTCAATTTGTCTCGATGGAGCAGAGTTCGGATAATGTTTATCAAGCTATATTGTATTTTTTTTTCAAATTAAAAGTTTCTTCACACAAAATGGTATAACTCACTAATCAATAGTCAGATGTAGTAACGCCTGAAAACAATTCTAGTAACGCTATGTGTTTTTCTATGGACTTATTGAATGACCCTGTATAGTGTTATCTAACTATGGGGAAAACATGCAAAACCATTATCATAATCAACAGTTGACCTATACAATTTTGCTACAAGTAGGTTACGCATTCATTCCTTATATCTTAAACATATGATATCTGCTCTTTAAATTTCTAACATATACCACGGATTTAACCGGAAAGCTTTCTCCACCATGTCTATTGTAAACTGTAATTAATGACTATCGTTCTGTCAAGTTTTGAATACATGGAATTATTTATATGTTAATATGAACTCCCATGTCATTTGAAAATTTAAAACGATTCTATAATCCGTATTATTGTTGGTATCGTATGCCAGTGACAAAATTTTTATCAACGCATATTGATAACAGATTTAACATAAATTTTAATTGAAAATTTTATTTAATTTAAAATCGTCTGATTATTGATATGCTAATACAAGCTTTTCATTTGGATTTCCCCATCGTTTTCACATCTCTGTATATTGCGAAGATTTACTTAACTTTTTCAAATTATGCCAAAGGTCATAAACAGCAGTGCGATGTGAAATTTTAATGATGCGCCAAACAAATAAAACAATACCATAAACATTTGCATGTTAGAGGCGGTTTTTTGTACGCTCAACAACAGCATCAAGTTATATATTGAGTCAACAAGTATCAAATTAACTCAAATAATAAAGTTTCGAAAAATGCGTTATATGCTGTCAACCCACGCGCAATATAATAATGTACTCTCATGTTGTTTGATGAAAATGTATCGCATCAAATTTCTTAGAATCATGTCTGTACAGAATTTTGTCAGGCAAACGATACAGACATATATACAATTGCTGAAAACATTTCTCATGTAGTGACATAATAAATCGTTCAGAATTATTTAAAAATGTCTGGCTGTTTCCCCCCATTTCCTATATTTCTCTCGTTTCCAACGAAAATATAATCGGTTGGGAAATGGCTGAGTTTGGACAGGATTATATCAGTATAGCAAGATTTAACTTTAGTATATGTCGCGGCATGTCGAAACCACCTCTTTAACAACCAGGCAGTTTCGGGTGTTCCTCATTGTCAAAGTGGATAGTACCACTGTTACACGGTGTAATTTACACTGTTTTTTTACATGTAAAAAACGTATTATTTACATAAGATTAAATTTTACATTCCATATGTAAAAAACGTAAACAACGATTTTATGTAAAAACGGAGGCGCCATCTCTTATTAAAAATAATTGTTAGTAAAACACCATCTGTTATAAATTCTTCTCACTATTTTACGAATAGAATATGTATTACTGACAATTAAAAATAGATAGCTCTGAGAATAGTGTTGTCTTCGTTTTTTACATGCAAAAATTCCAACAGTGGTATTTACTAAAACCAATTGTTTCGTGACATCACAACACATAATACTAGTCTCACCAATATACGACTCTATCAAGCTAAGTACTTTTTTACAAGCCTAGTGCTAGATATCTGGCTGTAAGCAGCGGAACAGTGGAAAGTTTTAGATTGTTTACTGTACTATTCTACTGTGTTTGTACTATATATCGAGGGTATTCTACGGAAGATAAATCATATAGCAAAATTTTTATATTGATGCATGAAAATATTCGGTGTTACACAGCCCGACCCATTCGACATTTAATGTATGAGGTTGAACCCTAAACCGTGAAGTGACCAGTTCTCAGTCGCCAAACATTGGTATTTATAAGACAAACTTAAACGTAGGGTCCGAGCTAGAAATCAGGTAGCTTCTATCATCAGTGAGCTTAAACTTAGGTTTGTATGAGGATTGGGTTGGGATCTCCCAAGCCGTTGTCAAACCCGTAATAAGCTCAATGAGGAACCACATGTGAAACGTTGTTGAAACCAATTTTTATGAAATCCCCAACAAGGATTTATCTTTTCGATTTCACAAGTACTAGTTTTAAAATGATTGAATATCATAAGCTGCCCGACTTTGTGTGACTTACCAAACTATTCGATTCTCTTAGCTTTTAAGCTTTGGAACTGCCATATAAATATATTCGGTTAAAGGACATCTGCCATCAGTCACTTATCAGACGTTGAACTGAACAAATTTTTACCGGTTTCACTCTCGTTTCGCGTTCTTTCACAAAAGCATATATGTACTACTTCAGTAAAAGTTCTCCATTCCAAGAAGGAAAAAATCAAGAGAATCAAGAAGGTTTCAGGAAACTGGTTCCTTCAATCAGGAGACCACATACTAACCGGAATTTACATTTGAAATTAATGATCAATTTCACTGCAGTCGATGTGCAGCAGGAGTTGAGACAGGTTTGAGATTTAGCTGTTAGTCAATGGACAGTAACAATACGCTTCAAGGAAGGCGATATTGAAATTGTGCTGTTTTGGTGAAAAATTTGTCATTCTGTTTGATCATGGGCATGATAAATAGGGAATATTTCATATTGATGCATGGCAATTTCCCGTGTCACCCAGTTCGACTCTCTCGGCAGTTCATAGACGAGGTTGGACTTGTGACAGTGAATTGGCCAATCCTCAATCCAGATACGAAAAGAATTGACCATTTATGAGACAAACTAAAGCAGAGGGTCCAAGCCGCTGCCATCTAATATCAATTACCTCAAGGTTGTGTTGGATGAAGAGTGGGATGCCAACTCACATGACGTTCATGAAATAGTGTCAGTGTACAAATATCAGGCTTTCATGAAGCATGTGCAAATTCATTACCAATCTGTCGTTAGACCAAACTCTAAGTTGTGTTTAATAAAGCGGTGGGCCAAGCTAAGTATCATCTGTAGAAAGTTAACATTATTTTCTACATATACGTCTTATCACAAATGAACAGTGTCTTGTTTTCGTTTGGTGTTCCTTTTACGACAACACTGTGATTGTCAGATAACAATACAAAGTCTATATAGTCGCGAATTTTTAAACTGTTCGTTTATTGGCAATATGTGTTCGTCGCCTTTATTTGTTCAATAAATTGGAGTTCACACCACATTACGATATTTACAATATGAACCAACCCACAGTTTGGCATGACCCGTACCGTGTCAACAGTCTGACTCAATCGGTTACGATCACGAGCATACATACTTGTTCTTTGAAGACCACGCTCCTGAGCACGGCGTCGAATTGAGGTTGATGGATTGTTTTGAACACTTTCTTGAGCAGTAGTAATGTTTTCAACCGATCTTGCAGTACGTTGTGGCCCATGCTTGGGCCTAACACCTAGAGACCCTCTTTCTTCGAAATCATTCACTACACGATAAACAGTGTGTTTTGTTGGCACGTTGTTTCTCCCAAAAAATTTCACGTAACTTTCTCATCGTCACAGTAATCGATGATTGATTTTGATAAAATGTTTTAACGATTAAAACACGTTGGTTTATCGAATATTTTTCCATAATAAATTTGCCACGCGTCTCCTTCACGACTGCCAAATATGAACTGTCAAGACTAACGTTTACCAAAATGGCGGCAAAACAAAGTAGTATATACCTTCCCGGCGGACACCCTGTACTTACTCATCATCCACAATATACACAAACTGTATCCATAATGTGTTTTAATAAAATCGTATCACATATTTTATCAAGCATAACATGGCTGATGTTTATAAAAGAATTGTAAATTAATTTTAATATTTCCAATTAATTAGTCTCGTATTTTAATTACACATAAATCATCCTCCCAAACTCATACACCACCACCCCATCATTAAAACATAATTATTTCTGTACTTCAATCGGCACTATTCATTAAACATCAAAACACAATCAATTATTTTTAAGAACATCAAAATAATTTTTTTTTAAATATTTAACAATATTATTTTATAAATAAAAACCTAATTAAAAAATAAATTTTAATTTAAAAAAAAAAACATTTAAAATGATTAATTAAAAAGTTGGTATATTTATTGTGTGTCGCATAGCAAACAACACAAACACTTATACATAAAAGAAACACACATACATACAAAAAAACAAAACTTTAATTATCTAATTAAATATATATTTAAATTAATTATGTCAAATGGGATGTTATAAATATTTTACATTTTTTAATTAATCTCAAGGTGGATTATGAAATTTGAGCTTTTATGCTTTTGCACAAAAATTATCCAAAAAACGAAAATTTTGGTTTGGGTTGAACGTTCGCTCAACATTATATCCATACCATATACCATATACCCCCTTTCCCACCCCATTCATTATATGTAAACATTTTAATTGATTATCCATATGTTGAATTTTGTTTTTCCGAATAACACATTTCGAATAATTTAAGTCAACATAAATTAATACATAAATATGTTTTAAAAGGATTTCGTGTGCTGAGTAATTTTACTTATCATGTCGTTATATGTAAATATGCTTTTATTATTTTTTATCATTGTTTTATGCTTTCGACTTTTATGCTAATATCAACATACATATTTATGGCGTTTCGTTGTCACATTAGGAGGGGGGGAAGGGTGTAAATTATTAATTTTCGAACTTTGGTAAGCTTTAGCGCTGAAACGAAAAACACGTTATGACATGCAGTAATTTTTGATGTTATATTGATTTGCATTGGCAGTGTGTTATGTTGATTGGGCCATTAGCATCCGGAGTTTTATAATTCCAAGTACGATTTGTCAATAAGCTTCCATTATTTGGATCAAAAATTATTTTTTCAAACAGCATATAGCCAAGTTCCATTACAAAAGCACCTTCTATTTGACCTTAATCAATCGATTGGTTTATGCTCTCACCCGTTTCTTATTTGGGATGTAACTCACTGGTTAGTCCCATAATTAATTAAACCTATTTACTAATTATAATTTGGTAAGTTTACTAGGCCAAATGGCCTCGTTCTTTGGAGTCCTCTTTCAACGATAGGGTTATCTATCATATGGCGAATATAGGGGTTTCCATGTTACTGAAGCCTTATTTCATGTTTTGTGGCTCGCATTTTTATTTCATCTTTGATGTATTCCATCCGAAGGTCCCTGTGATCTGTCTTCAGTCCCAGGTCTTCATGTCTTATGTACCACAGAGCATTGACGATGCTACGTAGAACCTTGTTTTGAAACGCCTGTATCATTTTGGCGTTTGTTTGCTTGGTACATCCCCAGAGTTGTATACCGTAGGTCCATATCGGTTTCAGAATTTGCCGATATATCAGCAGCTTATTATGAATTGTAAGCTCAGAGCCTCTACCTATGAGCCAATAAATTTTTCTGAACTTTATGTTAAGTTCTTCTTTTTTCTTTTTGATACGCTCTCTCTACTTGAGCTTGGCGTTGAGGATCATGCCAAGATATTTAGCTGTATTTGCATATGGCACGTGTCGTGAGTTAATTTCTATAGGTAGATGGTAATCCTTTTGATCTGTTGGTCCTAATACACTCCCCTGCGGGACACCGGCATAGATTTTCTTTATCTCAGAGTATTCATCCTCATATTTCACTCAAAAAAATGTCTATTGGATAAATAAGATCTTAGTATGGCGTAGAATAACCTCGCCAGATCTCTATGCAGCTTGTATCGAATGCTTACGCGATGTCCAGGAATATGCTTGAGCATCCTTTTTGATCTTCTAACGTTCTTTTAATTATATTTGTTATTCTATGCACCTGTTCAATTGTAGAATGCTTTTCTCTAAATCCAAATTGATGTGGAGGAAGTCTCTTTAGTAATAATTTTTCAAAAAGTTTTGACATAATTGGCAGCAGAGAAATTGGCCTGGTATCATGATTAATTCTGCTACTTTCCATTGATGCGGAACATATTTTCACCGAAGGGTCGCATTGATTATGTGTAGTAGCTTACGAAATCCTTTGTCTGGTACAGCTTTGATAATTTGGCAAGTAATCAAGTCACACCCTGGGGCTTTCTTAACATTCATGTTACTTTTCACTTCTTCTTTTAGTTCTTTGAGAGCTTCTAGAAGTCAAACTCATCCAGCTTGTGGATTGGCATTATATTTTCATTGGCAGTCTGTCTAGAGATATCTGTTGTTTGATTCATTTTTAACTTCTTTAAGAAGGGATTTAAGACTGTTACATAATTTGTTAAGAATTGTTTTGTTCTCCGGTGTTCGATTAATTTTACACGTTTTACGAGCCCGTCGCTTTTCTCTTAACAACTCTTTAACTTCCATTGGGTAGGATACGTTAAGTATATTCTTATTTTGTAAAGTGGGTGTACTTGCCAACGCAGCATTTCCAATTCGTCTTCCAAAAGTGTCGAGAATTTTTTATCGGTACCTGGAGATTGATTTTCTCCTTCATTCATTTACGAAAGAGATCCCAGTTTGTTTTTGAATTTGTTAATCTGGGTGCACTTTCCCTTTGAATTACCGTTTCACTGACTGTCATGATAACCGGTGAGTGATCTGATACTAGAGAATTGCTGTTTTCAATGTGAATGTAGTTCTGAGATATACCTCTTGCTACATAAAAGTCTATTAGGTCCGGTATCTTAGCTTCGTCACTGGGCCAGTATGTTGGGGAACCACCAGAGTAAAATTCACATTTTGATGTCTGACCTGCTTGAAACAATTCTTTACCCATTGACGTCGTAAGTGTAGATCCCCAATAGGTGATTTTTGCATTAAAGTCACCTCCAATAATAAAATCATGTCCTAGTGATTTAAATAGTTTAATGTAGTCGTCCCTTTTCAAGTTATGCCTCCCTTTTCAAGTTATTGGTTCAATTTTGACCTTCATGTGAAGAATTGATTTTATACCATAAATGTTTTGAACATTCTATTTGTTATCAAATACCAGCATAAAAAGAGGGAGTCCTATTTTACGCTGTAAAATTATGTCACACCACTGCAAATCGGCCATTTCCTGTTGAACGATCGTTTAAAATTTTACACGTTTTTTTAACGGCATAGCCAACTGATTCACTTGTTATACTTGCTCCGGTTAGGCAACTTTTTGGCGATGTTGTCGCTTTCGATGATTTTATTTTACCGCCAAAACCGCCAGCTAGTCGACGTATACATCAACATTGATCGAGTTTTGGAATACATTTAAACATTCCGCGATGGCAATTTTTGTAAAATCAAGCCATTGATCGCTGAAAATACATTAAGTTCATAATCGATTATATAAGTGATACATGTTTGAGGTCCCATTGAATGATGAAAATGTCCACCGACACTTATATGTCCTTCGATCGTTTTTAGTATCGATTCCTCAATTATTTTAACGTCACTTGTAAATGGATCAACTCCAGATATTCGATCGGTTTGATTATCTTTTAAAATCTCGTCCACAGTAATATTTTTTTTTTATTTGCCATATGTTTCGTGTAAACAATTTTCACTAAACTTGCTGCAGCATTGGCCAGATCTAGCATTTCAGCTAAAATAATTCCAACAGATTGTAATAATTCCACTCATTATGAACAGGCGACAAATGTATCAAACAATTTGATTAGGTGGCTTCAAGATACTTGTCTGTTTCTAGCAGAATATGATGAAAGTATCATGATAGTATCATGAACCAACATAGAGTGTATTATGATAAAAACATCCATTTGGAAACATGGACACATCCACATAAAAAAAGAGCTTTTATTGTCCAAGACGTGAGATCGAATTGGTTGCTCTCCTATGTATGTGAAGTTGGCCCAAAAATCAACCCAAAAAAATGCTATGGCAACACTAAAAATTAAAATTCTATCATATTATAGTGTCAGCCCAAAAAAAAAATATATTACGACTTATTAATGATGTCAGCCCAAACAACTATATCTATCGTGATAAATAAAAACTGTCAGCCCAAAAAAAATTGTATCACGACAGAAAAAATTTACAGTCAAATACTCTGAACGAAAATTAAGAAAAGTACACATTGTATGAATTAATTTTAAAATAATTTTTTGATAGTTCTGGTCTAAATCATCACCAGTGCAAAGTATTGAACCATTCCAATGGAGATCACATAGCCTAAATGGGCCATATATAGCAATTCAAAAAATGGTCACTTCATTTCAATGTATGTGAACATTTTAGGTTTTGGTCATCGGTCTTGCTATGAGCGTTAAAATGTTCACTTATATTGAAATGAAGTGAACATTTTTCGAATTGCTATATATGGCCCATTTAGACTATGTGATCCTCATTGGAATGGTTCAATACTTTGCACTGGTGATGATTTAGACCAGAACTATCAAAATATCATAGCGAGACCGATGACCAAAACTTAAAATGTTCACTTATATTGAAATGAAGTGAACATTTTTCGAATTGCTATATATGGCCCATTTAGGCTATGTGATCCTCATTGGAATGGTTCAATACTTTGCACTGGTGATGATTTAGACCAGAACTATCAAAATATCATAGCGAGACCGATGACCAAAACTTAAAATGTTCACATACATTGAAATGAAGTGAACATTTTTCGAATTGCTATATATGGGCCATTGTGGCTATGAGATCCCCATTGGAATCGTCCAATACTTTGCACTGGTGATGATTAAGAACTATCAACAAATCGTTTAGAAATCAATGCATTCTTTTGTAATTGTATAAATTGGTAAATTTTTACTTTTATAATTGTGATACAATTTTTTTAGGGCTGACAGTGTTTATCTATCACGATAGATATTTTTTTTGGGCTGACATCAATAATATGTCGTTACATAATTTTTTTTCCGGCTAGGATAGAAATATTTTTTGTAGTATATATCGGCCATTATGGTTGTGATATTTTCATAATCATTATCTGTATTTTTCGAATTCTAAAAGAGAATCTTACCTTACCAATGACTAAAAATATTATATTATTATAAATAAATATAATCTTTCATTTTTATATCGCTTTTATTATTTTTGTCGATTAACACGTACCAATCTATTCAGTTTTGATTTTAATTATGAATTCTATTAAATATTGTATTTAATATACAAATACAAGAAATTACCTTAGAACATACATACATTTTGTGTTATACACATTATATTTTATTATTTAATGTTCATATTATTATACATCTCTATCATGAAAGTTTTCATTTTATATGTTGGTGTTGTCAGCATTAAAAATCGTGTTTTTTGGGGATATAATTTTGGGCCAACTTCACAAACTTGCTCTCCTCGGACTTGATATTCGGAGGACAAACTGAGACCATCTTTTTTTTTATTTTATTTTTATTACTATGCTATCTGTTTTGGGGCTCAACGCACTCCCAACTCTTTCTCGGTTCGCTTATTTACATCGTTACCTTACGCTTTGCAGTCAAATCGAGGACGTACGACTAATGGTCCGATTTACCTAACCATCTGCACATTGCATAGCTCCATGTCAGCCCATAGTACTGACATGGAAGATGGGTCGGGCCATGGATTCTGCACTCCAACAGGGGGTCATAGTTCTGTTCATTCACATCACCGATCGTAATCAAGTGGTGAAAATCCCTATTGTATCCTGCCCCTATCGGGATTCAAACCCGGTACCTTCCGCTCCAACTGCCACAGTTTTAATCACTGCGCCACCTGGGCGGTTGAGATTGTCTTTTCGACCTTATTCGATTGGAATAGCGAAATTAAGTTATTTCTGAAGAATGGCGAGTGCCCACGTAATGCCCAATATTCAAAAAGGGTGATTGCTTGAAATGTGAGAATTATCGCGGTAAAGCTTTTCCTTGCTCAGTATACAAGTAACATTATCTTGGAAAGAGTTACTCCTCTGGCGGAGGAAACTATCGATGACACTGACTCCCAAGGTGGATTCCGTCCAAATCGGCCATTTACTGATCAAGGTTTTTCGCTAGGGATGATTCTTTCCAAGTACTACGAAACATCTCGCGTGCACATCCAAATATTCCTAGATTTCAAGCAAGCCATTTTACTCGACCAATTAAGAGAATACCAAACCATTTTGACAGTACATACCATAAAATGACAGTAACGCAGTCACATTGCTGGGAGATGCGTTGTCCTCGATACTTTTTAATCTCATGTTGGAAAACATCCTTCGTAAAAGTGCAACACCTCAAGAGAGGAAGCTGTCTTTCGTAGAGAGCGTAGAGAGCGATCTGGTTTCTTCTATAGTTGCTTGCAACAGTATATGCCAATAGGATGTTACAGATCACCCATGACAACCCCGATTTTTATGAAAAAATCATAATGAGTAACGAGGCACATTTTCATTTGAAGGGATATGTGAATAAACAGAATATTCGGTTCTGGGCAATGGAAAACCCTCAAATTATTCATCAGTCAACTTTACATCCATTTAAAGTGACAGTCTGGTGTACAATTTGGTCAGCAGTAATCATTGGACCTTACTTCTTTGAAAATGAAAACGGCGTAACGGTGACTGTGAATGGCGAGCGATATCGTGATATGATTAAAAACTTTTAAACGTCACAACTGCATGATTTGGGCATGAACAACATGTGGGATCAACAAGACGGTGTCACATCGCTGCTTATCTGATATTGTATTCCATACATAATTGCCGACATTAAATAAAACATTTATCAATATAAGATCCGTTCTCTTTCATTTAATCAAAAATTATAAACAAACAAAGTAGTATATCTTCCCGGCGGACACCCGTATATAGAATACCACTACAGTATAAAGAGCTTGTCGTAAGAGGCGACTAAATCTGCTTGGCATCCGTACAAAATTGGAATGTAAAAAATGTCATAAAAATCGGATACTGCCAACATAACAACGAACCCCCGGTTAGGTTAGGTTAAGTGGCTGCTATAGTGATAAGTCTCGCAACTTACAGTTTACGAGATCAGAGAGGCAGTCCATTAAGAACTTACCTAAATATACATGTTTTTTGTATGCCAAAGCAAAGACGGCATCTTCCTCCTCCTCCTCATCTATACAGCTTCTGCAAAAATCATTAACTTCTAAACCTAGCTTCCTCGCATATTATCCAAGAAGGCAGTGTCCTGTGAGTATTCCCACGATCGTTTTAAGTTCACGTCTTCGTAAAGAGATAAGTTTCTTTGAGCGTTTCAAGTATAGCTTTGGCGAGACTAGCCTTGCTACTCTACATGAGAGGATGTTAGTCCACCTATCGTTCGCTGAGACTACTGCATCCTTTTTAAGCACAGTCTTGAGTGCGTTAATTGGTCTCCCCAACTTTGCCCTTTCCGATATCAGTTGGAGAGTTGCAGTTTCCCATGAAGTCTGAGTGGCCTGGGACCCAGACTAGCTGAATGTTGAAATGGTTACTCATCTCATTTAGAGACGAGCGGCAACCCAACGCCACTCTAGACATGAGAGAAACAGAAACCAGCGACTTGATTGTCAACTGACTGTCCACATTAAATGCGATATCAGTCGAGGATACCACATTATGTCTCAACCAATTCAGGATTTCCTCAATCGCTATCAACTCTGCCTGGTACACGCTGCAGTGATCAGGGAGAAGAACTGCTTTATTTACTTCTAATGTATCACAGAAGACTCCAGATCTCACCGTGTAGCTTGGAGTCATCCGTAAAATACTGCAATGCTTCCGTTTCTGCTCCCGACCCGCTCTTCCAAGACTGCCTTGAGAGGCATGTAGTTCGGAAACTTTTCTCGAAGCATAAAGTCGATGTAACATAGTATAGATTCGCCAGTTCCCTCCTCAGCGATCTGACTATCGTTGAGTGTCCTGTCTGAAGACATTCCCACTGAGATATGGCTGATAGTCGGGTGATAGGCCGCTTAAGTATCCGGGGATACGAGATTGAGAAACCTGGTGCGTTTGACGGCCTTATTACATGTAAGACTATCGGTTTGAACTTGTGGCTCTTTATGAAACTCGGTGGCCTTAAAGTGGAGAGCTATACATTGCTACACAGTGGAGATAACCTCGAAATTCTTGGAGATGGATATCCTATTGGGCCACAGGTTTACTAGACTGTGTTGGATTTGCAAGCAGTCAATAATCGAATGTGTAAGCATTCTTTAAGAACGTTTAAGAAACATTACGCGAATTTGTATTTTCTTTTCAAGTCACTCAGTGCTCCACCACCACACTGCAGTAAGCTCTTGTGACGTCCCTTAATGATTTAATTACAATAAACAACGGCCACCTTTTTCTCAATAATAGCATGCCTCGGCAACCCACATAGGGGTTATTTTGGCCTGGTTGCCAGTGGTTATATCGAGTTTGAACTGTCCCAGACCAGCTGTGATTTGCAGATTTTTGCCGCTATAATATAATTTAAGCCTTTCGATTAAATCGAACCATTGGGTAGAGCAAATATATTTTGGTTGGTATACAGATCGGTAGGTGTTCAATTCTACACAGAATTTTATAGATGACCCCACTTAATGGTGGTTAAGACATAAAGAGTTCGATGGTCAACTGGTAATTTGTGGACCATTTTATTGGTACAACAACTACGTTCTAATGTTTAACGTAATATATGTTAAACAGCTTAAGTCTTTACTTAAATTTAAACAAAATACCATTGGTTGGAGGGCCTGAATGATTTAAATTTTATATCTTTACCCGAACATAGTAGCAAGATAATTCCAATCTGTTATATCTGTCACCTAAACCTAACTCTAAGCTAAATCTGAAATCAAAATATCTTGCAAATGCTGATAATCTGAAATTGAACAGAGCCTTGATCAGACAAATAAGACCCCAATAAACTTGACGCCGTTTAAGCTTTTAATGAACTCGTCAATATTTCTCCGAGGTGTATTCTTTTGTGGGACATCAAGCCATTCAGAATTATTGTTCGGCCACCAAGATGGTGTATTACATGTTCCATAGATTTCACTTTTAAATTGCAAAAAGGGTAACTGTCGGATACACTGAGTTCCATTCTTTGAAGTTGGTATCTTAAGGCCACTAGCATAGGAAGACAGTGAACTGGCTTGACTCGGATTTGCTGAGCTCTTTAGACAAAGGAAGAGATTATTCCTTTAGATCAGTAACATTGATTGCAGCCCAGTGATGTTTTGACCCCACAGAACCGTTTCGTTTCAATTAATGGTTATGCTACGCCATTAGCAGCCGATTTTGTTTCATAGAGTGTAAACAGTTCTATACACTAGCTTTGACTCACAGATGTTCCATATATATAAATATATAAACCTTTACACTATTTAGGCTTTTGGTTAGACCACCCTTTGAACAAAGCTTCATCGTATGCACTTCCGTTCGGAATGTGGAGGCATTCATCACAAGGAACTTACATGTTGGTCCTTTTAGGCTCCACCCATCTCGATCAGGGAATACCAGTGGATGGGTAAGTGATCTTTAAATCCCACCACAATTTTTAAATGACTCACAAAATTTTGGTATAAATTTAGTGAATTCAATGGTCCACTAGTAATTTTCTGTATCAACTATTCTCAGTTACTAGTTCCAAATTATAACTATGTTCGGCTGTCAGTCGAAAATCTCTTTTATGGTTGCGTTCAAGACGAACTTGCGATATGTGAGAACGTACACGGGTTCTTACAGAATATGAGTAAGTTATGACACTTACCTGGTAGCTAGGACGTTCATGCTGAATTTTTATATAAGTCTGAATGACATAGGACCTTACAACGTGATTCTCTTGTAAAGGTGATATACAAGTGATCTTAATTTTGGAACTACTGTTGATTTTCGATGCCACTCAAACAATCGGAAAATAATCTTAAAAATTATCAATTTAATGCGAAGCAACATTGCTTCTTTTTTGGTTGCTGTGGACAGAATGTAATGAAGTGTACACACTCTATTTGCAGTAAAATGTAATGAGAGCAATTGGTGCCTTCGGATAAGCCCTATAAAGTTCATTATTAGTGACAGTCAAGATGAACTCTCATCTTTTCCACTACAGATGATGAATCGACTAATAGGGATTGGAAATTTTGACGAAAATAATAAAAACGGAATTCGAAGTTTGCTTTTAAGCATTCTCGGAATTCGATCGAATTTCGAAATATTTCTTCTGATCAATATTAATACCAATACTTGAACAAAAATTCAGTAAAAATTCAGACAACCAATCTTTTAAAATGGTGTATTATTGTTTTGTTTGCTTAAAATAAAGGGTCATCCAAATGTGACGCCTAGATGTCAGCAGTATATAATTTTTACACGTGACATCTTTTCAAATGACATAAGCCATTTTGTTTTATTAAAAGATAGTACAGTTTTAACCATGGACAGGTACACATTGCAACAACGCGTTTACATCATTAAAACTTATTATGAAAATGGACGTTCTTTGAAAAATACCCATCGCAAAATTCGTGATTTTTTTGGTGTAAATAATCGGCCAAATCAATCTTCAATTCAAAGATTAGTGAAAAAATTCGATGAAACTGGTTGTGTTACTGATAAACCAAAAAGTGGAAGACCAAAAACTGTACGCACAAATGTAAATATTGCTACTGTTAGTGAAAATGTAGAAAATGAACCGACAACATCAATTTCGCGTCGTTCGCAAGAATTGGGCATATCTTATGGCTCCTTATGGAAGATTTTGCATAAAGATTTGCATTGACACGCTTACAAAATTCAATTAACCCAGAAATTGAAAGAAAGAGACCATTTACAACGTCGTAATTTCGCTACATGGATTATTGAACAACGAACGACAGATCCATTGTTTTCAAGCAAAATTTTGTTTAGTGATGAAGCTCATTTCACAATGCATGGATTAGTCAATAAGCAAAATTGTCGTATCTGGGGTGATGAAAATCCTCGTGTTATTCATGAAAAATCTCTACACCCACCAAAAGTTACTGTTTAGTGTGCATTTTGGGCAAATGGAATCATTGGGCCATTCTTCTTCGAAAATGATGCTGGAAATGCTGTTACTGTGAATGCTGAGCGATACCAATCAATGTTGAAAGACTTTTTATGGACACAGTTGAGTCATATTGATGTGTCTGACGTCTATTTCCACCAAGACGGTGCTACATGTCACACAACTCGACAAAACATTAGGTTTTTGCAATCAAAATTTCCTCAACGTGTAATTTCACGAAATTCAGATTTCAATTGGCCTCCAAGGTCATGTGATCTAACACCATTAGATTTTTTTTTTGTGGGGTTTTTTGAAAAGTCGAGTGTATGCTAACAAGCCACAAACAATTAATGATCTAAAGAACAACATTCAAGTTGCAATTCGGGAAATAACACCAGCAACATGTCGGAAAGTCATTGAAAATTTCGATATTCGGATTGACTGCAGACGCAGTCGTGGTGGACACTTGAATGATATTCTATTCCACGTATAATTGTAATGGATCATACTTTTAATAAAAAAAACAGCTTGAAAAAATTGCAAATAGTTTGTGTTTTATTTAAAAGAAACATGTAGTCGCGTTTTTTGGATGCTTTAAGAAAACAGAGATCATTAAATACTACGTCACATAGTTTCGATCGAACCTTTGTACAAAAGGTACCAGCAACTTAGATAGCTTGTTCGGACTCTACGCTCGTTGGTGGAATCGAAATCAAAAATTAGTATACGGACTCTAAAATATTTCCTCGTACGCCGTTCGCTTCAAAGAATTTCATTCCGATTTAAATTTTAAAATTCAGCTCCGATTTGTTGCTAGCTGAGTTGACAAGAAAGACGATATGTTCGATGACAAATTCGAATGAATTTGGTTATCCATCTTTTGCTTTAATGACTGGGACTGCGCGTTGTGATTCGTGATACGAATTTTCCATAATTGTGATGAATATCTTTGTGAAAAGCTTTCAATAACTTTGACTATTATATTTTAAAATGGTCTGGTGAAAGAGGCATCAGTTTCACTTATTTCACCATTATGAAAGTACTGAAGAGAACCTGATACATTTGTGCGTCTGTGGCTTATTCGTTCTCTTAAAGCGTGTTTCAATTTGAGTGAGAGTTCATCAGATCCGAAGTTCTCAAGCAGTTCAGATACTACCGCATCAGCAGAAAGAAGATTTCCGTCCCCTCGACAGAGGGTGTCAACAGTAAGCTTAACTGGGAGAAGTGCAGAAATAATGTTATTTAAACATGTGTAATAAAAATATCAGATGACATGTCAATCAAAGCATTTCTAAAACAGCTTTATAGTTGATTAAATCGTTCAAGAATTTGGATTAAGCTATTCCATCTAGTTCTAGTGTCCATAATAAGTTTCAATTCTTTTTGAAATTTTTTTAACAAAAATTTGAAGAATATCATCCGATATTCTCAAACAATGGTATTGGTTTACAATCAAAATTTCTCAATTTCTGATGATCAAACCATGTAGTGCTCCAATTCAGCTTCATTATCAATTTATACAATCAAGCCACCGCAATGTTCGTCTACGTACTCCTAATCCTTTGATTCCTCGTTGCCACTTTCTGGATTTTCTCCACTAACATTTTCTGTTTTATATGCTCCAATTCACTAGTACATATTCGATTTATTAAAGAAATTATTAATAACAGCTACCTGAAACACGGGTGCGAAGCACAACTACTGATAACATGGAAAAACTATCCAACTTTTTCATAACTGTTGCTCCTTCAGTTGTTATGGACGTAATATCTTTACCGAAATTTAGAATGTTGTTTTGCAATGTGGTTTCCAGGACGGCAAAGTATTTGCAAGGAAGCGTCCTTCAATGGAAACTGGTTCCAAGTTCCAGAACTTTTCCTTCGAATGGTCATTCACATTCAAACAGCATCGGTATCTTGATGATGTCCATTCATCTAAAAGTTAAGCAGCAAAACCGTGTTCCATTTTCTAGTACTGCATCATTTTGCATGGAGTTTAGTGATTTTGGTAACAAATAATCTCGACCGCCTCTAACCAAATCATTTCGGAATTCGCCATGAATATTTCGGAATTCAACAACAATAATGGAAATAAGGGCGGGATGCAAAACGGATAATCCTGTTGGAGTGTACAATTCATGAGCCCACCGACCGTTCATGTTTTTACGAGAAGGCTGGCATGGATCTATGCAATGTGCAGATGGTTCTATTTAAATCGAACCTATATAGCCATACGACCTCGATTTGGCTGATTGCACCCAAAAACCTTGAGCCCAAAAACAGATTGCATTAATAGAAACAGACAGACTACAGATGTTTATTTCCTGTATACAATTAGTTTTAGGTTTCTGATATTCCAACGAATCGATAGGTAATATATGCCATTTTTTATTCAGTCAAATATCCGAACCTGATGAAAGATGACTGTGATATGTCTGAGATTTTAACACTTACAAATGTTATGATGAATTGTATGATTGAAACATGATATACAGGCAGACGGATGCCATATTTCATAATTATTTGTAATTCGGATAAGTATTTAAACAGAATATTTTAAGATTGTTAAGAAGAAAACCTGTTATGTTGTCATATAAACCTTGTCAAAAATACTGAGATTTTCAATAATTATCAAAATTCTTAAGATTCTATTTTCATTATTTCTAAGAATTTTTCTGAAGCACTTATATGCGTTAAGTAAAAAGTAAATGTCGTAATTGGTTGTTAAGTTTTATAATCAGTATAAAAGTTTAATAATGGGGAATTCTCCGAATCATGTAAGAATTAGAACCCATATACGAGTATGTATAACTATTTAAGCGTGTCACAATTTATCAGTGATCAAAATCTAGGATTTCGTACCAACTGTTTCATCGAATCATGGATCATTTGAAGAGACACCTAATCAAATAGATAAATATGGCTATTCCTCACTCCACCTAGCGGTCGATCAAGGAAATAAAGAGGCGGTTTGGGAATGGTTGTATAAAGGAACACCTGTTGAAGTAGTTTCTAAAAATCGATTTACGAGGACTTTCACGAGTTTTATACCTTTCGTTTTTATTACAACAAAAAACATTAATACCAAAGGTGAAATAAACTACAGGTAACCATTGCTGTATGTTAGCTATAGTATGTGGTATGGTAAGTATTGCTGCTCTTAAATTGCTCTCTTTATGTTATATTGGAGTGGGTGGACTAACTAAATAAAGTTACCACAGTTTATAGATTATAGCTTCGTATTTTCATTAGAACAGTGATTAGAACAATATGTTTATGTCCTACGCATTTAAGGGTATCTGAATCTTTATGTATATTTAGAAGTGATTTCAAAACCAATCAAATGGTGCAGTGGTTAAAGTTGCGGCAGTTGGAGCTGGGTATGACCCCGTTCGCTTAGGACGTAAATAAGCGAACTGCGAGAGAGTTGGGACAGGCCTTGAGCACTAAAACAGATTACAAAGAAAGAAACGGACAGACAGAAAGAAAGTGCTATGGAGCTAAATTAGATTTCTAGATACCTCTTTAATTTTGTAAAGAAGTAAGGTTTAGAATTTTAAAAAATTATTGCGAAAAGGATAGGAGTATTCGTTCCTAATCAAATAGATACAACTGGTTGGTTTTTTCGTGATTCTGTCTACGCTAGAAGCAAATTAATATTCAACTGATTTAAATCAATTGGCGTTGTATAAAGCATCGATGGTATACGAGAAGTGCGAGTAGAAGTGCTATGTGGTAGAAGTGTTTCCTTCAGGACTCAGTTCTCTGAATTACATAATCTGTGACTGTCACTGTTGGATTCTCGTCACGCTCAAATTATCAGAATCCTTCGTGGTGTAGTCCGGTTAGTCGGATGCTGTAAATGCTGAGATAATTGCACAAGTGACATAATTGGAAACTAATGACTTTGTGCGTTGCATGAGAGCTACGCAAATTATGGTAGTTTGAATGAGCACGCTACTTCGTTACGACATTGTCGTAGAAATATTTTTAACTGCACAGTTTAGCTACGAAATCAGGTGAGGTATTGCCTTGCTATCATCATTATTATATAGAATTAATTTTAGTACGAATAACAGCAAGAGTACTGATAAGAGCAAAATATCAACGTATCGCTCAAATATAGCTGATTGCAGCCTTTAGCCGATACGCATATTCGCCATATGCAACACCTATTAAGCTCTTACGTATATATGGCATATGTAGGTTATTGATAAATTTGTGCTAACACATTGTGATCGTCTTCCGTGAAATTGTTCCGCACATTGACCGATGAATTGTCCTCTGTGTAAAAAGATTATCAGATCCAATAGTAACGATCGGCATCGGTGGGATTATTCTCGATATAACGACGTCTTATCTAATTGACATTTTATCGTGAATAATTTGGAGTCTGGAGAGAAACTATACATTCGAGCTATTTGGATTGGATTGCCTAAACATAATTCCGCGGTTGTGATTTACTTTGTTGGAGTTTTGAATATGTGCTCATTTAGTGTTTCGACAAATAACTACGCTCACCCATTCGGCATCACGTGGTAAAGAAACGTGAAGAAATCTTTCTTCTCCTCGTTTCCCGATACCTCTTGTTTTGCTAGTTCCATCGGATGAACTGTGTTTGGGTGAGTTACCTAACGACTGTATAATCTTAATCGTCAATTGAGATTTGATCCGTTGATACGATTTCGATTGTTTCAAAATTATTTACTAACTTGGAATATGTTGTGATCAGGATCTCTCAGTTAACCCAAGGAAAAGTGAGAAAATTGGGGCTCTTATGATCTCACTCTCTTCGGAAGTCAAATATCTGGAGATCTGGTTAGAACGAAAGCTTACTTAGCAAAAAAGCAAGTAACATATACTGGAAATGCAAACTGTCATTTGGTTAATCATGAGGTGTAAAACCTAGATGCGTGTTCTGTCGATACTTTTCGGTTATCAGACCCATAACAAGTTTGCCGCAAATATTTGGTGTTTAGTTCGAGGGAGATTGGATTCAACTTTTTTTTAATGGACCTGAGCCCAATGTAGGACTAATGACATTATTTCTTAAAAGAGATATCGACTATCACTTTAATGATGAGACAAACTCATTTCTTATCGGCTATACAAAAACTATTTTAGATTAATAAATCAGCAAAGATCCCAGTCCTTCTTGATTCAAGATAAATGCAATTTGAGGATCTTGCTGGGCATTCGGGAACACGGCAAATTAGGAACATGGCATAATGCGAACAGTGTGCTCTTGTTCATACTGTTCGCATAGACTGCATTGACTGAGAGTGTACGCCTAAGAAAGGATATCACAATGGAACAATTTGGGCATGGATGAAGAAAAAAAACTTGTAGGATATTGAACATAGGACATAAGGCGTACTATTAATGACAAGATTCGTTGCAAATGGAAAGATCGTTTTTTGGGAAAAAATGCTGAGTAGAGGTTTGCGTTAGATCCCCTCCCAA